>CAUYLG010078019.1:0-20346 GCA_963573385.1 Cacajao melanocephalus
GGTTAAACAAAATTTTTCTATTTATTTTTTTTTTTTTTATTAGGGCCCCGGGGGGCTTCCATTTTGCAAAAAAGGCACTGTTTTTTTTTTTTTTTTTTTTTTTTTTTTTTTTTTTTTTTTTTTTTTTTTTTTGTGGCTGCATAATCCATGGTGTATGCATACCACATTTTCTTTATCCAATCCACCATTGATGGGCACCTAGTAATTTCTTTTTTTGCATGCCCCTCTCTGCCCCCAGGGCACTAGCACTGTTTTGTTGTTGTTGTTGTTGTTGTTTTGTTTTGAGACAAAGTCTTACACTGTCACTAGGCTGGAGTGTAGTGGTGCGATTGCAGGTCACTGCCACCTCCGCCTCCTGGGTTCAAGTGATTCCCCTGCCTCAGCCTTTTGAATAGCTGAGACTACAGGCACTCACCACCATGCTTGGTTAATTTTTTGTATTTTAATAGAGACAAGATTTCACCATGCTGGCCAGGATGGTCTCAGTCTCCTGACCTTGTGATCTGCCCGCCTTGGCCTCCCAAAGTGCTGGGATTACAGGTGTGAGCTGCTGTGCCCGGCCACTAATACTGTTTTAAAGAAAATTTCCAGCAGTTTTGGAGATAAAGTGCATGCCATCTTTGAAGTTAGGAAGGTTCTAACTTCAAATAAGGAACTCTAGAGAAAGATAAGAGAGAATGGACCAAGAGAAGAGCATGCTACACAAAATAGGATCCTCCTCCAGTTAGAGCTACTTTAAATATCATAGTTAGCTATATAAAACACAGATTTGTCATTCACAGCACCAACAAGACTGGCATCCACTCTATAGAGTATAGTGATGCAGGAAATGACAATGGTCTTATAAAAATTAATCTGTGCTAAAGTAATACAAACCCTAAAATTTGTTTTCATTTACTATAAATGCTCTTGGTGTATATATATGTAAGTTTATTGGGGTGAGAACACAACAATGTATAGATGTTGGCTTTACATTCATGTACTTTCTTTCAAAAATGTAATAAAGATGCAGACTTACTTGAGGGGTTGTTTGTGTAATGATAGATCAAGATATTTCATTCCATTTTATGAACATTAGTAAGACAAATAGGATTCTGGGAATAAGAACAATATTTTGAAATTTGCAGATTGTGATGCTTAGAATAAAGAATGAGGTGATGAGTGAATCTCCATGTCCTTACATGACCTCTGACTATCATGTAGAATTCACTGTGCAAGTGCTCCTGTCAGCTCAAAGATCAGTAAAGTCACCATGACCTATTTTACTCTATGCTGTGTCCAGCAGCTGGTGTATGTTTTAACAGTTGATACTTGGATTATGGTATTTCTAAGAGCCCAGAGGCAATCTTACATTGAAACAGTTCTGTAACAATTACTAGAAACTTAACTCCTGCATGAGTATTTGTCTAAATGTTTATAGATTTGAGGAACAAAACTGGGAGCTCCTTACACCAATCCTTCAAGATAAGTCTTTATAAAAATTGAGTATATGTTTCAATAAAGTTTTCAATTTTGGGGCTAAAATAATTAGCTTTGGCCATCACCTGGACATAAGATCTCAAGTAGAAGGCAGTGCATGGAAGTGATACCAACCCAAAATGAAGTATCCCTTTCCATACCCAATTCCACTGAAATTATATTCTACTTTTTCCCCATACGTATCAGAGTTGGCTCTTAAACTCATCCACACAAGGTCTAAAGCAGACAAAATATCCACCCAGGTGTTTAACAGTTATGAGGAAGATAACTGTAGAAAACCAAAGGTGTTCCTTATAGTTATCCCCAGCTCCAACAGGGATGATGAAAAATCAGGTTAATTATATAATTAATAGAGTACAAACAGATGGGTAGAATGTGTTAACTGGAAGCCAACCAGTAGTGATTATAAAATTGAAGAACTAGTCATAATAAAGTCTAATATTACTTAATGAGGCTTATAATTCTAGAATGCTAAAGAAACATCTTTGTCTTCTTATTTGAAATAAATAGGAGTTTATACCATATAAAGTAATGATGGAAGAAAATTTATTAAAAGAAAGCATGTTCGTTTTTTAAGAATCAGTGACACCTCCCAAATTATATAAGCTTATATTAATCTCATTAGGTTGTCATAAGAGAATATCGAAGACTGGGCAGCTTAAACTACAGAAATTTATTTTCTCACAATTCTGGAAGATGAAATTCCAAGAAACAGGTGCCAGTAGAATTGGTTTCTGGTGCAGTGTTACTTCCTGGCTTACAGATAGCCACATTCTTATGATGTTCACACATCACCTCTTGTATGAGCTAAAATCTTCTCTTCCTTTTCTTATAAGGATGCAGTTCTAATGGATTTGGGCCCCACCCTTATGATCTCTTTAACCTTAGTCACCTCCTTAAAGGCTCTATCTCCAAATACAGTCACATTAGGGAGTAGGATTTCAGCCTATGTATTTTGGGGGAACAAATTCATTCCATAACAGGAGGATACAAAGTAAAACACAATTAATGTAAAAATTAAAAAACAAAAAATTAAAAATATCTGAAAGGTTCAGATATCGTTGACCTGGAAAGATGTTACTTCCAGCAGTTATCTCTAAGTAGTAGAGTAATTAATTATATGATTTTTATAGCACTGTTATTTCTGTTTCATTTCCCTAATTTCTCTTCAGTAAGCATATATTAGTGGTGCAGCTTGAAAGTACTATTTGTTTAGTATAGTATGATACACAGCACTTCATGTGGTATTAACTCACTACTTTCCAGCGACTGGTATTGTAACATGGCAAATCCAAGAATATATTTTTAGGAGTAAAATTTAGAACAGTTATAAATAATTCTTCAACATATAATGAAGTAAGTTTACTTTCCATGTTGTGTAATAACATATTGCAATGTAGACTGTTAAGGTAGGGAGAAAGAAATCTGGCAGGCAGACATATATTCAAAGACATCATTGATTTTCTATCTATCCTGGCAAACTCCTTCTGGTTTCCTGCTTCCTGTGAAGCCTTTCTTAAATATGTAACTCCAAAATTTTGTAAAGAGAATTATGTTTTTTCTCTTGTAGAAGAAGGCCAAGAATTGGGTAGAAGAGTGGCAGGAAGCCCCTGGATTGATTGAGTTGCACTGTATCAGCATGAGTCATTTTAGTCATCTACAGTCAGCAATCAAGAATACATGAGCCTTTCAATACTGATTGTTGAACAGAAATATCAGTGATAAAATAGGATATGTTATGACATGACAGGATACAAAAAGCCACAGGATACACATGATATGTTCTCAGAGTGGATCTACTTTAATAAAAGATTTGGGGAAAATGTACTGTAAACCAAAGAAAACGTGTCTATATTCTGAATTAGAATGGAAACTGTGTAAGAATTTTTAAAACTTCAAAGAAATTTTGCTTTGTAATTATTTTGGACTATACTACTAGATACTTATTATATTGTTAAATTTATTTCACAATGCTGTGATGGAAATATTTGAGAAGAATTCTTTTACCTATTCCACGTATTCTCAATGGGGCCCTATATTCCCCAAGAGGGCAAAACCAGATTCTTGAGGAACAGAAAAAGCTTAACTATTGGAATGATTTGTAGTCCTCCAGAAAGGTCAAAATACACAAACAGACACATGTGTGCTATGTTATTAAAATTCACCAAGAGATAACAAGAAAAAATATATAAAAAGTATTTTTATTGGAAACAATAATGGAAAAAAAGTTGAGAAAAACTATTCAGATCAGTCACTTACTATGTCAATTTTAAACTTATTCTTCTTTTGTTCACTATCAATCCCATCCATATTTGAAGCTATATAGAGACATCTATCTATAAGGGTGAATAAAAGAGAAAATGATTGGTGTTGTTAATATTATTTGTTATTAAGGAAAGGAAGTCATTGAATGAATATTGAACTAAAAATAAAACTAAAGACCATGAAGCTCTGTTTATTGACCATAAAGTGTTTTATGATTAAAATTTCTTTACTTATTAAATTTCTGAAATGATTAGAAGTTAGAGAAAAAAACGAAAACTTAATGAGAAAACATTTTGTCATAACTGAAATGCAATGAAGTTAACATAAATGTAGAGAGAAATGTATAATCATTGCCCACTGTGTACAAAGGCATCAATATTTAATCTTTAGAGGAATGAAAATTGCTCCATGTTGATGAATATACTTAATTGGGAAGCAATATGTGAGTCATGGAATTGCTAAACTATTAAATTAAAATAAGATAGAAAGATGCTAGTATTGGTTCTCCAATCTTTTCATTCTTTACTTTGTGCCAGCTTTTTAGCATAAATGTAGCCGATGATGTTACTTCTTCTCTTTTAGAAAAAATAAAATGCCATTTAAAGGACTCTTAAGATTAATTACTTCATTCTGTTGGTTTAACACGTACTAGCACAGTGCCATGACTGTTTTTCACATTACAGCCTGATGAAACCAACTATTTTGACAACCCTCTATAACCTGAGCCACAAGGGATTTACTATTAGGCTGCTTTCCAAATCTTACCTCAAGAAATGATTAATAAGCTTGAAATCTCTTTCACTTAATGCTCTCCGTGCTTTCTCTGTGCCCCTCACTTTAATAGTGGGCAATGTGTGAGAAGGCAATGCCCCTTATTTTGTGTTTGCCTCTGGGATGACTTCTACATTTAGCAGGGAATCTTCATGAAGTACTATAGAGAAGGGCCAAGGGTACACAGTCTTATGCTCAAGCTGTTGCTTTGCAGAAACACTTGGCTTCTACTGCCTGTCAGGCCCAACACTAATGATGTTCAGACAATTCTGATTACAGGATTCAGGCAGAGAACAAGTCCGTTATTAAAACTTTATCCTTTTCCATTTTTGATGATAGATTGGCTAGCTTTATTCATGGTTTGGCTTTCATAGAAAGGATGCTGTTGATAATGGCTACAAACAGCTAGCTACTAATTCTTTTAACAAGCCTGGGTGATGTGCCTGATACTACAATCATGAAACGCAAATGTTCGACCAAATATTCTACCCTGGTTAACAAGGGTCACCAGCTTCCTAGACTATAGTACATGTGTTCTTTCTTTCTGCTACCTAACAAAATGACATCTATATTTTGTATTTTGTCATATTGCTTATATGTGGTTAATGAGGAAATTAGAGATTTCTGTTCCAAAACATGAATTTGAACTCAGCACAACAGTGCAAATTAAAGAAATCTGAGCTGACATTTGAACTTGAAAATGTTGATATTCTAAATTATTTGAGAGATAAAACAGTCAAGCATGGTGGCTTACACCTGTAATCCCAGCTATTTCAGAGGCTGAGGCCATAGAATTGCTTGAGACGAGACTCGAGATCAGGTTGGTCAACATAGTAAGACTCTTATCTCTTAGAAAATTAGCTGAATGTGGCACCTGCAATTTCAGCTTCTCTGGAGGCTAAAGTTGGAGGATTCCTTGACCCCAAAAATTTGAGGCTGTAGCAAGCTGTGTTCACACAGCTGCACTCCAGCCTTGCAGACAAAGCGAGATTGTCACTTTAAAAAATGAAAAAAGAGAGAGAAAAAGAACAATGAGTCTGCTTTTTGGTGTATAATAAATCGATATTTGAGCATTGGCAGGATAAATTTAATATCTCTGGTTCTTAGTTTTGCTACTAAACAGCAAACTGTATGAGGAGAAGGATGCCTGCCTCATTCAATGGTAAAATTTCTGCATCTTGGGTAATGCCCAGGAAATAATAGGGATTCAGTAAATGTTTATTCAATTAAATGCAATGGAGTGATGCCACGATTCCAAATATTCTAAGAAAGTTTAGCAGAACTATATATCAAAACTGCTCCCCCAATTCAAAACCAATACCCTTTCTAATTTATAGCATTAGATATTTCTTCATGCTTTGTGATGTTTCTCTACTAAACTGACAAGTCTTAAGGATCATGTCTTTAACTCTTTTTTTCTGCTTTTCTTTGTTCTTATTTTCAATGTCTCTTATAGCCTCATTCTAAGGATGTAAGCACATTCCATGCTCTTTCAAGGGGTCAGTTACTTGGTTTTAATTTATATCCAAATAATACATAAATATGGTAAAAAACGAAATAGTACAGAAGAGCTTACGATGAAAAGCAACTCTTTTGCCCCATCCCTCCTACCTTTATTTTTAGTCCCTAGTTACAACCACTTTTAACTGTTTATATTTTAGTTTTTCAAGCGGTTATCTAGTTGTTATTTCCAAAGTTATATCCCAAAGTAGATTCATAATTTCATTCAGAATAAATAAGAAAGCATCTGTTGGTAAAATATTCTCATTTTTCCCTTTGTCTTCCCAGTACCTAGAACAGTGCCTGGCACTTAGTTGTCCCTCAGTAAACATTTATTGAATATATTAGGGGAAAATGACAAAGAAGATGAGCTAAAAGGAATATGTGATGTTTCTCTACAAAGCAGCACCAATTCTCTTAACATAGAGAAGACCTAGGAAACCAGAGGACACAGGAATTTTAGAAAATAAAAATCCACTAGATGACATTATTCCTCAGCTCCTATCAGTCCTAGCCCAATTTAATGGAATGTAATCTTTTTCTCTTCCACAACTGTAATTATATATCAGGCAACAAGGGTTCTCATATTATTTTATGGAATGCAGCTGACCTCAAAGATAGCAGCAGCTGAGCAATGAAGATAATCTAATTTCAAACTGTTGTGCAGGTAGTAAACATTTAAACACTTTCCTACTATACTTAAAACTTAAAAAAAACAAAAACCCAAAAATCAAAAAATATCTGCCCTAACTTAGTGACATATATATTTGGGTTTTTTTTTCTTTTAACCTTTCACTGATTTGTGATTAAATTGGCGTATCTTTCATACCAGCCCTCTAACCAGCACTTTGAGTTTTGTATCATGGTTCATAATTCAGAAACACGGCCTCTTGTGACAAAAACGAACAATTCCTCCTATCTTCTAAAAGTGTCATCTTCCAGATTCCTTGACTTTTGTGTACTTCCAAAAATCTGGTCCTTAATTATATTTAAAAAACCAATTTAGTAGCAAAAGCAAGTCCAAATGGATGTTTTTGAAAAGACTTGAAATAAAGTGATTGTTTTTTACATCCCTGTTCTCATTGAACTAGAAATTTGCTAATCCTCAAATATTGCTTCTTGTGTGAGCTGATCCCACCAAAACGAGGTAGTCAATTTTTTTCTCTAGCTCCCATAGTGATGGCTATACCCCTCTAGCATTGCTAGTTTTACTTTATCTTGTAATTTATTTTCCTTTTTACTTTCCCTCCCTGGGCTTTCATTAAAATGGAGCATTTACTGAGACTCTATCTATTCCAAATGTGCTGGATGCTCCATAAACAGATGCATTCCGAACATAAAGAAGCTGGATATGTCTGAGTAAATATGTTAGCAGATGAAAGGAAGTGGAATATAAAAACACCTCTCAATTTGTGGGCAGGGAGTGCTATTGAAGACATGGTGAAGTTCAAGGTAGGGACATTGTAGAAGTGTCTCAGAAAATAAGACTAACATCCTTTAAGCCTTGGTTTGTAGATAATGTATTGCCATTCTTATCTTCCCATATATAGTATATTTGTAATTCACTTGTAGTCCATGTTTGAAAACTCACTACCATGTATTGCCTCCTGCTGAGTGCTGACCTTGGTTTTGAGGCTGCTAGTCAGTCTAGGGCAGGGTGTCTGTTGAAGCCATATGTTATCATAGGAGACATCAACTTCTGCTCTGCCAGGGAGGTGCTGCATTAGGAAGGATCCTTATCAATAGTTCATGCTGATAACAGCACAGCGGTTAAAATATATTCAGCTATAGAGCAGGTTGCTAATTGTAACTCTAAATATCACAGATCTTTTTTTGTGGAATTTGGTTTCTATACTTAATAGTGTATATCTCAGTATATAAACTATTACATGGAGAAGATAGCGTAGCTCAAAAATAAGCAATGTGGAATAGAATATACATAGATTCAATATTATATATCATAGGAAAATTGAGGGAGAGCAATAACATTGCAGTTTTTATTCTCACCAACTGTGTGATTTCAAGAAATTCACTCTAACTAGCTGGGCCTATATGGTGTTCACATATAAACTGAGTGGAATAGGGAATTCACCAATATGCATACAGCTCTGAGAAGCCATGATTTTACATAGGCTGATTGGATATAGTTCTTGGACACTGGAACCTGGCAATTCTAATATTTCTCCAATACTAACCTTTAATGGAGTATCTAGGAGATGAGTGGAAATAGTATTGAAACAGCCAATAAGAATGCTGATTGAAAATCATATTCTCTTAACTATAAAGACATGGAGGCTCTGATTTGCACTGAAGTAACTTTGGAGACACGGCAGTTAATCTTGATTTGGGCATTCACTTGCCTATTACCTTTTTAACTTCCATGTACTGGGTAGGTTCAGGCCTTTTCCATCTACACTGCCTAGAGCCGGGAAGAAAACTGTTACTCCTTAAACCAGCATTTCCTGCCTCTGAGAGACATGGAGAAGCTACAGAACTGATCATTCATTCCAATTTCACCACATAGGCTGTAAACTTGCAATCTGAGTTTAAGTAAACAAATTTAAACTACCTGAATTGAGGCAGGTGGGGCATAAACTGTCCAGGTCATAATATACCCTCTCACTGGGATCTGCTTCCCTCATTTATATTTCTTTCTATAATTCTGTGGCATTTGAGGGTGTGGGGCTGAATAATGGCTAAATGGCTGGTTGTTAATGGGTTTTCAATTTAAGCCTATGTTTGCTTAGCAGCAATCACTCTCCCATGTGAAGGTGACAAATCTTCTGGAGTGAAACTATTGTAATTTAACCAATGGCAACACAAACATTGTGTGGCTTAAAATGTGCAGTTCTGGAAATAGAAAATTAGAACTAGCATGTTTAATGGAATGCAGAATGGAAATTAATGGCCAAAAATAAAATACGGTAGTTCCTAATCGACTGCCAAATAAAACTGACACCATGATAGATTCTGACAACAGGGTTCTGCTGAAATTTTCAGTGACTCCTTGTATTATTGCAAAAGGAAAGCAGGTCAGAAAAACGAAGACTCTCTTCATGGAGGTGAATCTGCCAGTGCAAAGTAACTGTGTAAACCCCTCCCAAATATCATTTGAAGATTGCTTCGAATCCTGAAATCAAAAGCTGTTTAACTTCAACACAGCTGAGCTAGGGTTGTCAGCATATGCCTAGCGATTAACACATGAAATTTCTATTCAGCATAGAAAAAATATCTCCCTGATTTGGTTGAATCTCAAAAGTGAACAGTTTTATTTTTCAATTCATTTATTTCCAACTTTCATATCACATCCAGCCATGTGAAGGCTTTGACTGTAGAAAAGCAGAAAACCTTGTAGAAAAAAAAAAAGAATATTTTAATAAGCTGGCTAATCCTCTCTAGCCATACTTCTTCAAATGGATTTTAAAATCACCATGTAATTATAAGTAGAGTCCAAGTCAGAGCAGGAATGTGAAATGCCTGCAAGATGTTCCATATTGGCATATTCTCCAGGAGGCTGTAAAGGAAGCACAGCTTCAACTTTTGGAGAACTTTGAAAAGCAATATCAGTCAGTTTTTCTGTAGATTACCACAGTCTTTCAACTCATGCCAAAGGAAGGAGCATTCAGTTCTGACTGAGAACTCATGAGCTAGAAAAACTGATATCAGAAACCAAAAAGCAGCAAAATGTGTCAAAGAAAGTGACAACTCAAGCCACTTGCTTCTTGTAGATATCTACCACAAAGAAAATGTGTTTGTAGCATCTCATAAAAATACCAGCAGACTTAAAATCGCTGGCAAGCCAAAAAGAAAATATAGCTGAGGGTGTGCTGACACAAACTAAGAAGAAAAAAAAGAGGAACAGGAGGATGCTTTAAATACACTGACATGATTTTCCTTGTGTTAGCTTTCAAGGGCATTATTGGAAGCTCAGATTACTGAAAAACAAACTATTGGTCTTGTTTGGGTTCCAAACTTTGGTTTGAATAAATGATTTCCTTTTGACACTATTGAAGAAAATTGTCTGTGGCTACCATTCTATGAACAAGTATAAAAACAGAAGTGAGATATTTGTACCACAATGAGGGTTAGAAGGATTTCCCGGTGACTAAGTGATCTGTTAAATATAGAATAGTTTCCGGCTGAAGTAAGGATGCATTATCATTGAAAGTTATCCTTCACACCTGTTTTCAAATCCACATTCTCACTCCAGATGTTGAACTGCCCTTTCACAGCTGGGGAAATAAAGGATGAAAGCAGGCAGAGAGGAAGGTGTTTACTCAAGAAGAATTTACAGTTAACTAGTGATCAGAACCCAAAGTTCTTTATTCCCAGCCTACTTATATTTACATGATGCTAGATTATCCTACATAATTCATTTCACTGGAATAGAATGAGTAAGACAAAGTGTCTGTCCTCAGGAGGGTATCAAGAGGCATAGTAAAATGAATGTATTCATTCAATTACATGTATTTAAGTATAAATTTCACTTCAAAACTTACCAGGAGATTTTGGACAAATTACTCAACTACTCTGTGCTTCAGTTTCTTGATCTTGTCTTTACAAGCAAGGATACTAATATATTTTTCACAGAGCCTTTTTAAGGATCAGAGATAACATATATCAGAGACATTCCTAAGGGGAACACGGTAATTCTTCAATAAATGTCCTCATATTATTTATTTATTTATTTGAGATGGAGTCTCGCTCTGTCACCCAGGTTGGAGTGCAGCGGTGCTATCTCGGCTCACTGCAACCTCCGCCTCCGGGGTTCAAGCAGTTCTCTGCCTCAGCCTCTCGAGTAGCTGGACTTACATGTGCCCACCACCATGCCCAGCTAATTTTTTGTGTTTTTAGTAGAGATGGGGTTTCATCATCTTGGCCAGGCTGGTCTTGAACTCGTGACCTCATGATCCACCCACCTTGGCCTCTCAAAGCACTGAGATTACAGATGTGAGCCACTGTGCCTGGTCACCCTCTCATATTATTAATGGAGGTGATGAAAAGTAAACAGATTACTTTAAGGCTTGGAAGAATGAAATGAATGCCATAGGAAGGTACATCAAGTGCTCTGGGCATTTGATATACTAAATAGCAGACTGTACACAAAGTTCTTCTTTTAGCAGCTTCCTCTGTTAGAATCAGAGACACTGAAGAACTGAAAGAAATCTTATTTCTAATTCTACTACTCCTTTATCATTTCCTACCACCACCTCAGGCCTTGGGTTATTTTGCCTGTCACTATCTCACGTTCATGTTCTCCCTTATATTTTCTGTTTATGAGTTGCACATCATAAACTCTCAGTGCTATTTCCTTCAGCTCTATGAAAACTGCCTTAGTAGCATTATAAGAATTTACTGACACATATTAAAAAAACTAAGAATACCATTTGATACAGTCCTCTTTTCACTCTTCTATACACATCTGTCTTCTTTAATTATTAAAGATGTAGTTGCTGCTATTGTGGAGATGTATCTGTGGTATTAACATGCTCTCTAAATATTACTTCATTTCTAAGGGCAAGTCAAATGTATAAGGATAAATTATTCTAATGGTTTTATAGCTTTTTAATGTTTTTTAATTTTTTAAATATTTTTAATGTTTTTAAATGTTTTTTTTCTTGCCTTAGGCTAATTATAACAATATATAAATAGAAAATTTAAAAATAATTTTTAGTATTCATTTCTCTATAAATCTTATTCCCCACACAATTTTATAATCTTAAGTTTGTGAGATTATCATCATCTGATTATCAGATGCTGTGAAATCTATTACAAATTTATAATTTATAAAATTATAAATTTAAGGAACTAATGGCTATCAGGAAATTAAAGATTTCTTAAAAGTAGATAAACTTGTGCAGCTGCCCCACCCACTGGCTGGAGGTTCCCATTGGCTGCAGCTTTGTGTCTTTCTGGAGTGGACCTCCCAGAGGCCACAGACAGCCCCTGTGCCACTGCCCCTGCATGGGTACTGGCCCTTGCTGTCACCAGGATGGGAAAGGAATAAAGACTCGAGTGCCTTACCCACACCTCCAGCCCTGTGGCGAAGAGGACAGCTGTCTTCCTCATGAGACCCCAGCACCTGCTCTTTACCAGAAAGACTCCCACCTCCCCCAGTTTGGTCCCACAACAAAGCTGCCACTCCCCAGGCTGACCGTTCTCATAGCAGGGGCTCTGCCTTTCTCTGAGGTGGAGCCCTAAGAAACAAGTGAAAGGCCCTCTGCCACTGCCACTGCAAGGTCTCCACCCCTGCCGCCCCTAAGCTGGGGAGGGAACAAAAGCCTATGCTAACCTCAGGACTGAGATCTGTGGGAGAGGAGCCCACTTTCAGAGCGTGGAGAGGAAGCATGGCTACAAACACAAGGAAATGCAGAGGAGCCCGGTGGCTAGGTTTGTGGAGAAATGGAATTAAATATGAAAATATGAGAAATTTGTTCATAGAATCAGTACTATTTTGAATAAATTAGATAATTTTCTCTACAGACCTAGCCACAAAGCCAAAAGAGAGAAAGTTTCCTTGTACTATTCCCTTTAAAAATATAGCTTTCGGTATTTTTTTTCTCAAATAGTGGCTAGCAACCATGCTAAATATTTCTCATTATCAGGGAGTCTTTGTAAAAGCAGCAGAATTATGAATGGATTCATTCTTACAGACAATAAAAATAAGTGAGCGAACTGGAAAACAATGATATGACAGAAGGAAGAGTACATGGATTCAGAGAGAATAACAATAAGGATCTGGCAATAACAAGTATCTTCATTCTTATTTAGGGATTAACCACAATAGCAAATAAAGGAGCCTCTCCAGTGCCTAGAAGTGCATTTTTCAGTGATAGCATGCGAGGTGGGAGACATGAGTGCTGAGATTTGAAGGAGAAAGAAAGATATCAGTGGCCAAGATAAACTGCCACTATTTACAGGAATAGTGCTAAAGGAGTTATTATGTCTATTAGAAAATCAGCTGGATAATATGCCAAAGGAAATGAAATGGAAACTTCTTATAACAGAGTAACTTAAAATTATGCTTGTATAATTTTCCTTTATTCTTGCTTTGGAAAACTTACTTTCATGTCTTCACTTTGGGAACCAAAAAAATGCAGTTACACACATGTTCACAATTTTAAGATTAAAAAACTTGAAAATAGATCAATTTATCTTCCTAAATTACAATCAAAGCTAACTTAGTTTTCCAGGTGTTTGCTTATGAACGATACATATAAATCACCATAAATCAGGGTAGTTTTTCTGCCATCATGAATGTATCTTCAGGACACTTCTTGAACTGAATTTAAATACAAGAATTAAAACAAACAAAAAAAGCTCAAGATTGCTTGATGAAATAAATATACATTTTTGCCTTTTAAATTTGAGTTTAAAAGTTTATTAATGCAGATGACACCTTATCAAATGTGAGACATTTTTTTGGTCAGCTTCCAACTTGTTGGGCTTCTATAGTGTATCACAAGTGAAATCAGTGGATCATTAATATTTATACTTAATGACTTCTCTTTAAATATCAAATTTAATTTTTCCAAATGACTTTCAATTAGATCTATGACTATGCTTGTAAAATTCAAGGACTTTTGGGAAGATAGATTGTTTTCTAAACAAAATGCAGCATTTCTGGGTTATGTTTGAGTTGTTCAGTGTCCTTGCTCTCTCAGCTTATTCAAAGTGGATAAGACTGGGAACTGAGAGGAGGAAAGTCTTAAAATAATTTTTAAAAATCTGGTTTAATTTTAAAGTTAGGTATTGCAATGACCTTCCCTGCCTTTAAAATTGATAAGCATTCAAGTACATGTTAAGTAATGCTTGAGCCAAGTAGAGGACAAATGAAAACTAATACAATATATTCTACAATGTGTCAGATGTCTTTCATATATATATGTATAAATATAATGTACATATACTTATAATATATAGTAACTTACTATCTCAACCATAGCTTAAGGTAAATTAGTTATTCCCATTTTAACAGATAAAAAATGAGCTCATAGAACTTTAATCTAATCTAGATAAACCAGTACCCATTTACTTTTTACTATATGTTAGTGACACAATCCCAGTTAAGAGTTTCATTCCACATATTTGGCAAACAGACAGAAAGCATTTTCATAGTTGCCATTACTAGGTATGATGTTACTTTTCACCAGTACTTTTAGAGTGATTGTTTGCCTTTGCTGGCTCACACTGAAATAATCATATGCATGACCAATCAAAGAGATAAAGATGATTACAATAATAATGCAAAAGGGGCAAAGTTGCCGGAATCCCACCTTTAGGTTATTGTGTATTTTACGTTAAAACCATACTTGAGAGAGCCATAAATTCAACCTTCATTAGAGTAGCATCACGATACTAGTAAGATGGTATGCTTTAGGAAAAAAAAGCCTAACCAATTAAAAGACATAATTAATTTTCTTATAAACCATTTTCTTTATTACCTTTGTTTTGTTTAAAGCTGTTACAAATTTATATAAACACAAGAATAAATGTAGAAACTAGAGCTAGAGCTGGCTTACACTTGAGTAACTTATTGTCTTGTTGATAATAAATATACTCTAGTATAAAGAGACAAATTTTCTCTATATTTGGACTGAAATAGCATAACTTTTGTGTAATAAATGGGTCCTTCTTAATAAGGACACTAAGAATAATTCCCTAGTGTACAGCATTGTGTTTTAAGGGTTTCAAAATCCCTGCCTAGAAAAATTACAGCAAAGATGAACAAAATTATAGATAACATGAGTGAGAAGAAGTCTATCAGGGTAACAGGTCAGTCTGTCTGGGCAAAGTGAGTCATCAGTTGATATCTGATTATTGAATGATGGAGCAGAAGGGGACCAGGCACTGAGGAGGAGGGCAGTGGGAAGGAGTTCCCAGGAATCTAACTGAGGAGAAATCCCTGACAAGGAGTATTAGAAATGATTCCTAAGATTTTTAACTCTAGAATGAGAGTTGCATAAAATTTCAAATAGACCAGTCAATTTTAAACGTTCTATGCCCAATTAAAAAAAAAACTGATCCTTAAACTTAAAAGCTTACTTCTAATTATAAAAACAGGACCAACTCAGAAAAATGTCAAGGGTGGGCAGATCATATAACAAAACATCCATTTTGGGTGTTAACTAAATTTCTGTAATATAGTCTCAGTTAACATAATTGAAGTTTTTGTCATTGTCATCACTATTTCTCAAAGGTGTCACAATTTTGGTAATCTACACAGAGAAAAATATTTATCTAAACAGCAGTGGAAATTGGACACTTATCATTGCATGCAAAGTTTTCTGCAAGAATACCGTCATAATAGCACACTGTTGAACCATCATACATTTTGAGTCCTGACTGGTAGAACAACTTTTAGAATTAAGCCATCTTTATTAGACTTCATGTCCCACCATTTGGAAAAGTTATTCATTTTCCCTGTCTCAATGTCCTCATCATCAAAATGGAAAATTATAATTCTTACCTCATAAAATTGTGGGAAGTTTTTTTAAAAAAAACTTTATAATGCTTGATACAGTGCTTGACATAAAATGAACACTCACTTTGTATAAACTGTAAGTATTGCTAATCTTATGTTTTTATCACTTCTGCCCTCTTCGTAAAGAAAACACTAAATGCAGAGGTTTATCTCTATGGCTTTGGAGTCTTAAAGATCTGGCTCATACGCTGGCTCAAATTATGCTATAGTCTGGATGTCCAGGCTATAGCATAATTTGAGCCAGCGTATGAGCCAGATCTTTAATTTGTGTCTGCCCCAAATTTGTATGTTGATATTCTAACCCCCAAGGCAGCACCATCTAATACATCACCATCACCTTGGGTTGATGATAAAGGTGATGGTGATGTGTTAGATGGTACAGCCTTTGGGATGTGATTCAATAGGTTATGTGAGCAAACTCCTCATGACTAAGATTAGAGCCCTTATAATAAGAGGATTGAAAGAGACCCCTTTCCCCTTTTTGCTCCAATGTGAGTTTATAGTGAAAAGATTGCCATTTGTGAATCAGGATTGGATCCTCATCAGACACCGAATGTGCTGGTGCCTTGATCTTAACCTTCTCAGCCACCAGGACTATGAGAAATATATTTTAGTTGTTTATAAGGCACCCAGCAACCTGAACGGACTAAGACAATCATGCTAACAATTTAATGGCAATGGCAAGCGCTACGCCTCTTTGGTTCCAGTTTTCTCATGCATAAAGTGGTGATTATGGATAATCTAGTTTACAGGTTTTGGGAAATGATAATATATGCCAAAGTATTTGAGGAATTTAGTACTGTACCTGTTAGGCAGTTGAGTTCAAACTGGTAGCAATTACTGAGACTAACATCTATCTCAGAAAGGTAGATGCACATTTTGCCTACTTTTAAACACTTGAACAAATGTAGTAACTCAAAGAAGAGAAAGTTCTTTGATCTTCTGGATACTCTTAGTATACTCTTTAATTAAAAAAAAAAAAAGTTTAAAAGTAGACTTTTAAAATAGTGCAGCCCTGAAGTTCTCATATCTTCCTCTGCTGTTACTCATAGTGTGTTTTTCTATGCTGAGAACTAAAAAGAAATACGAAAATTTAAGAATGATTTTGATAAAGGTCATATTTAGAGGTGATAGTCCCTGAGTATATACCCCTACCCTGACTCCTACTTTGTGTTCTCAAAAATCTGATTCTCTCTCTTCTTATTCCTCTATGCCACCTTGAAGTAAAATCTGATAAAACTACAAATACTGGACCTCTCAAATATAATCCATTCATGGATTATATTAAAATGTTAAACTCAAGAAATTTTAACTGCAATTCAATAAACAGATGGAATTCTGCTATATAGTTGCAGGTAAGGAAACAACAAGACTTCAGTAGTCCCCAGAATTACACCTATCACTAAAATTGAACTTGCCAAAGTGAGTCTGATAATAGGGTCAGGATTATGGAATATGCTCTTCCTAGAGCATAAAAAGCCAGAGAAGATATCAAATGGCTTTTTGCTTTGCCTCATTTTGTCTCCTCCAGTCTCATTTGTTTCCTATGAATCCTGGGTCTTAGGTTTGAATCATTTTCCCATTACTTATTAGCTGCTAAATATAAGCACAAAAAACGAATAATCTAATCCTTTTTTCTTACCTATGAAGTGTTTATTTCTAGTTTTTATTGTGAGCATATTAACTCACGTGTATGAAAGCACTTCTCAAGTGCTAGCTTACTAATTATAATGACAATGTTTTTCTGATGAGACTCTGGTAGAACTGTGTATCTAGACCTTACCTTGTCTATTTCCTGAAAGTTATACTCTTTGTCTCCCACTCTAATAGAAAATTAAGAAAGCGTTTTTGTGAAGGCAGTGTGAAACATAATTTCAGACTTCAAATATCAAACTAAACATTACTAAAGATGGAAAGCAAAACCCTTATTTGGAAATACGTGGCTGTGAAAAACTGTACTCTGCTCTCTTTTCTTCATTTATAGTATTTTCTGTCACTCAATAGTTAAATTCTTTTTTTTTCTCTTTACTCTTGTCCAGAAACTTTAAAGAAACTCTTGTGGCCCTGTCGTAGGATGGAAGTTGCTTAAAGCAGAAAGAAGCTTCTCTAGATAGATGTTTACAAAAGTGGAGGTTCTTCTGCATTTAACTTCCCCTGGACTGGCAAGCTCTTTATCAAAGTTGTTTGTTGCTGTTTTTGCACTAGGCTTCCATCAGATGCATTGCTTTCGTGGAGGCCTGGAAAAGAATAGTCAGATTTGGTAATTATCCTCAATGCATACCTGTCACTGAGGAAGTGACATTTTTTAAAATTCTTAATTAGATTTTGCCTTTTAAGAAACGTCTAATTTTATGTTTTATAAAATGGAGACAATTTCAAGTGGAAATGCCTTTGATTGAGGCGTTAATGTGATAATCAAGTTTCAGCTGGAATCAAGTTTGATGGAATTTCCTACTCATTCTTTCTCTGTCATAAATAATAATCACCCATTTCTTACTTAAACATATCTAGCTTTTATTATTCAGATCTGGTATCAGACTATGAAGCCAGACATGTAGTTCTAACAGGGTGCATTACAGTACTGTAATCTTAAAATTACAGTCATGCTCTTTATTTAACAGATAAGTAAATAGTGCTCAGAAAAACTAAGAAGATAAAAGCTTTGTTCAAAGTGACACCAATGTGTGTTGCTACAAAACAAACAGCAGTGCCTCACCATTTCCATTTCAGCACTTCCTGTGGCCTTTCTCCCTCTAGAGCATATCATGTCTATTTCAGTTCTTGTTGGTGTTGTCATCAAGTGCTCTGGTGTGCAAGCATTTGCAGAGAGTGGACCATAGTGCACCATACTTGAATGTTTTCCTTTCTTAGTCTATTTCTAAAGGTATTTTTCTCATGTTTCTTTGACATATTATTTCATTATGAGAAATTGTATTAGTCTGGGTTCTCTAGAGGGACAGGACTGATAGGATATATGTATATAGGAAGGGGAATTTATTAAGGATTGTTGACTCACATGATCGCAACAGGCCAGCTGCAAGTTGAGGAGCAAGAAAATCAGTCTGAGTCCCAAAACCTTACAAGTAGGGAAGACAACAGTATAGTCTTCAGTCTGTGGCCAAAGGCCTGAGACCCCTGGCAAATCCATGGTGCAGGTCCAAGAGCCCCAAAGCTGAAGAACTTGGATTCTGATGTTCCAGGGCAAGAAGCATCCAGCACAGGAGAAACATGGAGGCCAGAAAATGTAGCCAGTGTCATCCTTCCATGTTCCTCTGCCTGCTTTCAGCCTAGCTGTGCTGGCAGCTGATTAGATGGTACCCACCCAGATTGAGGGTGGTTCCGCATCTTCCAGTTCACTGACACAAATGTTAATCTCCACTGGTGACACCCTCACAGACACATCCAGGAACAATACTTTGCATCGTTCAATTCAATCAGGTTGACACTCAATATTAACCACCACAATGGTGGTGTCATCAAGTGCGCTGATGTACAAGTGTTTGCAGATAGTGCACCAAACTTGAATGCTTTCCTTTCTTGCTATTTCAAGAGGTATTTGCTTCGTGTTTCTTTGATATATTATTTCATTATGAGAAATTAACCACTAATGTTAGATTTACATACTAATATGGTTTCTAGAGAGCATGGTTTAGTGTTTTAAGAACTGATGGTGCAAATATGTCCCCACTGACTTAAAATGTTAACTCCTAGAGAGTCCTTCAGGTAACTCTCAAATACCATCTTCTCATTTTCTGTTTTCTCCAGCTCCATGTACAACTGTCTGCATCTACTCTAAGCTACAAAGAAAAGGATTCTGGATCTTCTCCATTTTTAATGTTCAATAAAATTGTATGACCTTGTTTATAATTTTTTTCTATTTCTTTATCTGTGAGGCATAATTAAATCCTTAGAAAAGCACTCAAAGCACTAAATTAATTAACAGGGATTCCACTTAGGCTGTAAGTAATGAGGAGGAGTATTCAATAACCATGTTTTCCTTTATATCTTACCTCTCTTAATTCTTTTGCAAAATAATTCCATCAGACTCCATTCACGCCAAGGAGAAGGAGAGAAATTAAGCATTTTTTAAGTGACTAGGGGGAGGAAAAGGTTACTATCCATAAATATTGCAGAAGATAGAGGAAGTAATACCTGTAGGGAAAGTTATTTATCCAATGTAAACTTGAAGTTAATACAAAGCATACACTTGTATTCAGAATAAGTAATAGCCAGTAAAGCAATACAGTACTTTCTAATTGTAGAGTACTTATTTATGGAGCAAATTGTATACAAGTATATAAAATGAAGATAGAATAGATGAGCAAAAAGTGATTTTATTTACATATGTGATATGCTGTAGTTATAAAATTTCATGCCTTGGATTTTCACTTTCAGGGTTGTGGAACAGACTTAGTTTTCCCTGTTCATCCTAAGTATAACTAAAAATCCTGGGCATTGTGTGTAAAGAAAAAAGAAGATTTTGAAACATGAAAAGAAGAAAGTAGACCAACTAAACTAGTGACCTTGGGACCTGAGATATGATATGGTTGTTGAGTTCTCTGGGTTTTCTTTTTCATCATATATCTTAGGGAGCTAAAGAAGTCAGCAACCTAAAGATGTGAACCAGTGCAGACAAAAAAAATGCCTCCTCAAAAGTTTTTTATTTTTGTCAAAGAAATGGGAAGAGGGCAGCCTAGCAAGACAGTAAACTTCAAACAAACAAACAAAAACAGCAAAAAAAAAAAAAAAAAAAAAAAAAAAAAAAACACATTAAACAAAAAAAAAAACAAAAAAAACTAAGGCCTCACCACCACCCAAGCCACCAAAAAATTAGTAGGGAGCCAGAA
>CAUYLG010078022.1:0-19812 GCA_963573385.1 Cacajao melanocephalus
GGGCAATAGAACAAGAATCCCGTTCTCTCTCCCTCTTTCTCTTCCTCTTTCTTTCTCTCGTACATTCTTTTTTTTCTTTCTTTCACTCTCACTTTCTTTCCTCTCTTTTTCTTTCTTTCAAAAAATTAAAAAAAAAAAGAAAATTTGGAACATATACACCATGGAATAATATACAGCCATAAAAAAGGATGAGTTCAGTCCTTTGCAGGAACATGGATGAAGCTGGAAACCATCATTCTCAGCAAACTGACACAAGAACAAAAAACAGTTCTAAAATAAAATGTTTATTTTTTAAATGTAGTACAATTTATAATCACATCAAAACTGTAAGAGTCTTAGAAATAAATTCAACAGAAGATGTGTAAGACCTCTACTCTAAAAACTAAAACTCATTTCTGACAAAAATTGACCTATATAGGCACATATACACCATGGAACACTATGCAGCCATAAAAATGGATGAGTTCATGTCCTTTGCAGGGACATGAATGAAGCTGGGAACCATCATTCTCAGCAAACTAACACAAGAACAGAAAACCAAACATTGCATGTTCTCACACATAAGTGGGTGTTGAACAATGAGAGCACATGGACACAGGGAGGATCACCTGTTGGGGGGTGGGGGAGCTAGGGGAGGAATAGCAGGTGGTGAAGGGATTGGGGAGGATAACATTAGGAGAATTACCTAATGTAGATGACGGGGGGATGAATGCAGCAAACCACCATGGCATGTGTATACCTGTGTAACAATCCTGCACAATCTGCACATGTACCCCACAACTTAAAGTATAATAATAAAAAAGAAAAAGAAAAAAATATCATCCCAATTAAAATCTTAGCAGGATTTTTAAAAATAGAGATGGTCTAGCTGATTTGTCTGAAGTTTATATGCAAATTTAAAGAACATAGGATTCTATAACTATTTTGAAAAGAAAGAACAAAATTAGAGGACTTTTACTATCAGATTTCAAGACTTATTATAAAGCCACAATAATCATGAGAATATGGTATTGGTGTAAATACAGACACAGATCAGTGGAGCTGAGTAGATAGTTCAGCAATAGACCTACATATATGATAAATTACTTTTTTAACACAAGCGCCAAGGTAATTCAATAGGTAAGTGATAGTCTTTTTGTAAAATGGTGTGGAGTATTTATATATTCCTATGGAAAAAAATTAATTTCAATTCTTACTTTATGCCATACACAAAACCTAATTCAAAATGAATTGTATACCTAAACATAAAAGCCAAACCTATAAAACTTCCGGCAGAAAACAAGAGACAAAGTATTCATGACTTTGACGTCATCAAAAATGCTTTCTACAGGACACAAAACATTAATAAGAAGACAAACAATCCAATAAGGGTAAATGGTTTGACAAAGACATATCAAAAAAAGAGATATGCAAATGGACAATAAATACAGAAAAAGATTTTCAGCCACGTGGGGGAAAGCAAACTGCAATCACAGTGAGATACCAATACACACCCACTTGAATGATTACAATTAAGACCGAGGCCTGATGCATGGCTCCCGCTTGTAAACCTCAGTGCTTTTGGAGGCCAAGGTGGGAGGATAGCTTGAGACCAGGAGTTCAAGGCTGCAATGAGGTATGAATGCACCACTGCACTTCGGCCTGGGAGACAGAATAAGACCCTGCCTCTAAAAAAAAGAAGACTGATCATTCAAGTGTCGGCAAAATTATGGAATTATGGAGCAACTGGACCTCTCATATATTGCTAGTGGACATGTAAAATAAAACAATCACGTTAGGGAACAATTTAACTGCTTTTTAGAAACGTAAACATACATTTACCCTATGACCCAGCCATTCTTCTCCAAGGTATTTTGTCTAAGAAACACAAAAATATGTCCAACAAAAGGCGTTTGCAATATTCATAGCAGCTTCATTTGGGTGGCTTCACCAGAAGCCACCCAAATGTCTGTCAACAGGTGGATGAATAAACAAACTGCAGAATATAGGTTGAGCATCCATAATCTGAAAATCCAAAATCCAAAATACTCCAACATCTGAAACCTTTTGAGCACCAGCATGACACCACAAGTAGAAAATTACACATCTGACCTCATGTTGTGCACATGAGGTCAAAATGCACGTGCACAACGCAGTTTATTCAGTGTCCCCAAAGTGGGAAGAACCCTCCCAGCCATTTTAAAAAGCCATCCAGCAGAATGCCTCCTCATTCCTAAGAGACCCACTTCCTGGTCTCTCAATTGCTTCTGATGTTTCTTCTCACCAAAAAAAATAAAATAAAATGCAGAGTTCAGCACCTGCTAAAATCCCTGAAGCAGGCCACAAGTCCAAGTCCGTTATCTCTCTCAAAATGAAATTCATCCTAACATTTCAACCTCTTCAGCCGTCATAAAACTAGTTGAGTATATCCAGTTATAGATCACTTGAATAGCCTCGTTGTGGTTAGAAAGGAAGGGATACACCACCTCTGAGCATTAGCACATTCTAATTTCTCCTCACATCAACAGGCCTGGCAAGGATTTCAAATAGTGGTCATCCCCGTGTTCTTGGGTACTGATTGCCTTTCTAAAGAATGTTGGATGGGAAACTTGTTTTTGACTTTGCCCTTTGGTCTTTCTTCAAAGTTGATTGAAATTCCTGTGCACACTGTAGTGCCTGTGAATCTGGAGTTTACACTTAATCTTGTCATTCATTTTTTTCCCACATATCCAGGACGAGGCTAATTCTCTTTATCCTAATGAGATCTGGATTGCAGAGCAATGCCACTCTATTTAGCTTCTGGTGGTAGCTTAGACAAGAGGTTATCCCCTCATGTCATACCATGTTTACTCAGATGAAAACAGAAGCAGCAGACTGGGCACTCACTCTCTGAATATTTAGTGGGGAGGGAAATGGTCCAAGTCATCCCTCCACTGAGACTTCTGAAAAGGAAGAAACAATCTACTACATCTTACAAGTGTGGTAATGACCCCACCTCCAAGTTTCAAGTAGTCCTTCATCCATAAGTCATTATTGAGCCCTATGATGTTCTGGGCCCTGTGCTGTATACTGGGGGCTACCAGAAAAGAGGGCCCTGCGGGGTCATGAGGGGACAGGAGAACGTGGTTCACATGTTCCCATCAGAGCTTTCTGGAGACACCTCAGGTGCTTCTTGGCAGTTGTGTAATGTGGGACTGGATCAGAGCTGTAGGCATCCTAGAGCAGAGACTGGGAGATGCTCCTGGCACTCAGGACATGGGAGTCGTCAGCTCAGAGACTCCGATGCCATGGTATGTGGACATGTGGGGCAGAAAGACTCTTCTTCTTTCAGGGAGCTGCAGAGGTCACCACCCCCTGAGGCGCTGACCTCCTGGACTCTGGGAACAGGCCAACGAGAGTGTTGACATGCCTTTCCCTTCACCTAAGCCTCTTCACCTGCAGGAGCGTCCCCACTTCCTCCTAGAGACCCCCTTCTCTCTCTTTGCAGCCTCTTTGTTCACCCAGACCCAACTCCAATGGCACCTCCTCCATGATGCCTTTTTGATAACTCAGGGCAGAGTTGATACTCCATCTTGAGCGCTCTCACAATTCTCGTATGTCACAGAGGAGGTGGCACTGTAGCTGGGCTCAAAGAATGGGCAGGATTCTGGAGGCATTGTGTGTATAAAATATATACATGGGCCAATTACAGAATAAAGTCTTGGAGGGGTGAATGTAGTCAGTCACTTATTCACTCACTCACTCGCTCATTCATTCAATATATATTTTTGAGTTTTGACAAGGTGCCAGGTCAGTGCTCAGTGGTGAGAATCTGATTGAGACTCTGGTGGACCTGGTCCAGGCCTGCACAGAGAGGTAGGTTAGTGAGCAAGTGCTAGTCTCTCTCTCACGTGAACACACACACTTGCTTTCAAAAACAGTGATCTGCTGTGTTAGCAACTGCCATCTCTGTGTTGTCCTGACCTGCTTGTTCAGTCTCAGGAAGAGTTGGGACTTTATAGCAGATTAATAGCAAAATTCTACAGAGGTCTGCAAACAAAAGAGACAACCACAATCTTCATCTAATTTTTATATACAAATAAGGCTTTTTCTTTTTTGTGTTCTTGCTATACCCTAGATAAGAGTCTTCTTAGAAATTTTTTATCTTTGAAGCTAATAGCAGGATGTATTTTTCTGGATTTTTTCCATTTATTTCCCCATAGAAAGAAATATTTGTTTCTAAATGTAAAGAAAATCTCTGATCAGTTATGTATCCTCTGAAAATGAAAATGAACTGGATTATTCTGACTAAGTTGAATGCCATAGTGTTTACCATAGCGGAAGAAAAATGATGGGATATAATTTCTCTTTGAGAACTAGTCAGAAAACTCAAAGAGATTTTTATATACTTATATCAATTCTTGGGGCTGTGCGCCCTAAAATTTGGGTGGTTTTAACCTCAGCCTAATTTTTGTGACAACTGTGTTCACCTCCTATTCAATGAGTTATAAATGCATTAAATGGTTTATTACTCTTCAAATAAGTGAGCTAAATGTAGTCTTATTTGGAAAGCATGTATAATACTTTTTGAAATAATGAATGGTTCCCCGGAGGGTCAGAGATGGTCAGAGGGGCAGGGGATGTGGGTTTATGGGCCCAGAAGCCCAACCTTGCACCACTGTTGAGGGTAGAATTCAGCAGCCACTGCCAGTCACCAGGCCAGGCTCAGGTTGTAGAGGAACCAGCAAGAGACTCTCAGCTTTCATTCATCCAACAAACTCATTCTGGGAGGTCCAGGTGGTCTTTAGTCCAAATGGGGAAGAAACGAGTACCCTGCAGGAAAGAACACAGAGAAACTCCAATGGGCAGGGAGCCATGAGAGGAATGAGCATGAAGGACAGAGGGGAGGAGCACCTACCCCAGCCCCAGGGAGGAGGGAGAAGTGTAATGAAAGGAAGAAGGAAAAGGCGATACATAAAGAAACCTCAAAGGGCAAATAGAAGTGAGACAGGTGAACAGGGCTCACAACATGCCAGAGAGAAGCAGCAGCATGTGCAAAAATGTGGGTGTGAAATGTGACCAGTCGTTTTGCAAACTGCAGGTCACTGCATTTGGCTGGAGTAGCAAAGGCATGAAAAGTACAAGGAGGAAAGGGGCCTGACTGTATTGTGGACACCTGTTAAATACTATGTCTAACCATTGCTGGAACCCAACCAACAACCAACTCTGGTGTCTTTCTGGGGGAGCCTGAGCAAGTTACTTCAACTCCCTGAGACTTAGTTTTCTCATCTATAAAATGGGGGATAATAGCAGCACTTTCACATAGAGCCGTAAATGAAATAGTAACCAACATAATGTACACAGTTTTGCCCTCATGTTTTTCACATTCTGGTCAGTAATACATGTAATATGCTTAGCCCAATAAAAAGCATCGTGTAAGTCCTTAAAATATCCTAACTGACCCATCTTTTACTTTTGGTCACTAGCCTCATTATTATTCCTCTTTTGGCTTATCTCAAGAGAATGTTCTTCCTATCAACCTGCATTTCCTAGGGATCCCACCCCAAAAATTCCATGTAAAAGCCAATCAGATGATACTAGGTTTTCTACTTTTCACACTTCACGCCCCAGTATGAAAATATTGCCTTATGAGACTATTTCAGTGATAAGTAGAAAACACATTTATTTCTCTTTTTTATGACTTTGTTCAAGAGAATTAAATCATTAATTGATCACACATGACAATGGATGATACACAAACTTCATTTCCATCTGTAATTTTATCTGGTACCTTCGATCAATTTAGATGTATTCCATAGGATGTGCCGACAATCTTCCTTATAACCAATAATTCCATGATTTCCCTTTTAATGGCAAACTTCAGGTCAAAACAGTCACCATCAGTTCAACTGTACCACGGTTTCTGAAGATGATGGCTTTTCCATTCAGAAGACTGTAAGTAAATTCCAAATAGAATCTGGCATTATCCTGAAGGAATCAAACTTCACACAGTTGGGGAAGTTTACCAAGATGGCTTCAGAGTAGACCAACTTTACATAGAACATTTTTTTTAAAGACACATTTATTCAGCATCATGATCAGACTATTACATTTAGCAATCAATAGCACAGGTGCAAAAACAGAAAATCTACATCAAAACCCTTAGTTGGAATGCTTTACACTTTCCATAGAAGAGAAACTAAAATAACCTGTTATACAATTAGTCACAAATACAGTCCTGGAGTTTTTGCCCATACACATGGACATTTGTCTAAAACATGTCTTATTTGTAGCAGCCAGGTCCTGCCACCACTGTGCTTGGCTGAGTTCACAAATCTGTTGTAACCTGTAGATTCCCTGTCACTTCTCTTGCTCGCCTCTCCTGCTAAGCTGTTTCCTGGCAGTAACGAAAATCTTCTGACACTGCCGTAGCTACTGCTGCTACTGGAACTGGCATAGCGCATAGCCACCTTGGTTTTGTGGTTTTCCAAAGTATTGACCTCTACTACCATAGGGGCCAGACCTTCTGCCTCCAAATTTTCCTCTCTTTATACGTTCAAAATTTGAAGACTGCTTGTTGTAAGTGCCAAAAACATTGTAACTTCCACCACCTCCAAAACTGCTTCCATCACTATCAAATCCATTAGAGCCATCCCCACTGCCACCATATCCACCACTACCACGGCTGCCAACAAAGCCACCACAGCCACTGAAGTTCCCTCCATGACCAAAGTTGTCATTCCCACCGAAACCACCTCCACGACCACCGCCAAGGTTTCCAGATCCACTTCGACCTCTTTGGCTGGATGAAGCACTAGCTTTGCTCTGACAGGGCTTTCCTAACTTCACAGCCATGGCCATTCACAGTATGGTATTTCTGATTGACAGTCTTATCCACGGAGTCATGGTCATCAAAGATTACAAAGGCAAAGCCCCTTTTCTTGCCCCTGCTTCTGTCAGTCATGATTTCAATCACTTCAATTTTTCCATATTGTGTAAAATAACCTCTTAGGTGATGTTCTTCAGTGTCTTCTTTAATGCCACCAACAAAGATCTTTTTCACAGGTAAGTGGGCACCTGGTCTTTCAGAATCTTTTCTTGAGACAGCTCTCTTTGGTTCCATGTTTCTTCCATCCCCCTTCTGTGGCCTTGCATTCATGGCTGCACCTGCCTCCTCCACAGTGGCATATGTGACAAACCCAAAGACCCTGGAGCACTTGTTGTTTGGATCTCTCATGACCACACAGTCCATGAGCTTTCCTCATTGCTCAAAATGGCTCCTCATACTTTTATCAGTTGCTTCAAAGCTCAACTCTTTCATGAAGAGCTTCTGCAGCTGTTCAGCTTCTTTAGGAGACTCTGACTTAGACACAATGACAGTGGAAAGAGGGACTTTAACAATACATCCTCAGGGGCGTCCACACGCAGAAAGCTGTTTCCCTTTTAAATGGTAAATTGTAGACATCCCATGGGGAGAGATATGAACTACATAAAGAGTAAAACCATTTTTACAAGGAAACTGACCCCTATTAATTAACACAGAAATTAAATGAACCAGAAAGAACTTCCTTTGTTTCCTGAGTTTCAGAAAAATAGTGTGTCCATCTGATACTAACCAAAGTCATAAATAAAATATTAGCAAATGGAATCCAGCACTGAGTTTAAATAATGAAAACTGATGTTAATGCCAGAATGATTCCATATTAGGAAATGCATTAATATTATTAATCACATCAATATATGGAGAGATAAAAGCAAATTACAGTTTTGATTATGGCAAAGTAGCTTCCATTGAGTGGCTGAGATAGAAGCTCTGATTTCAGTGTGCCCAAGGGTGAATTAGATGAGGAAGTGAAGATAGCAGTAATAGAAGAGTTTCCAGGCTTGTACAAAGTAGCATAGGAAAGTGAGACAGGGGGTAGGAGCTTGAGATATAGCACAGGGGCAAAGACTGGTTAGGGTATGTGCCTTTTCAAAGTTTAAATATTAGAACACACTTATAGTCTGCAAGATAGGTGTCAATGTTGGGGGAATGTGTCAATATTAGAAGGAAGGGGAG
Organism: Cacajao melanocephalus; assembly: GCA_963573385.1. Lineage (NCBI taxonomy): Eukaryota > Metazoa > Chordata > Mammalia > Primates > Pitheciidae > Cacajao > Cacajao melanocephalus. Next base: position 8,018 of record CAUYLG010078022.1, read on the forward strand.
GGGAGGAGAGAGAGGGAAGGGATGAGAGGTAAGAGGAGGGGAAGGAAGGGGCTGAACTATCCAACTCTCAGTGAGTCTTATAAGTGCTTAAGAGCACAAACTCTAGAGCCATACTGACAGGTTTGCATCCTATCTCCACCATTTACTAGTTGTGTGACCTTGGGCAAAATACTTAATGTCTCTATGCCTCATACCCTCACCTGTAAGGTAAAAATACTAATGATGCCTTCCTCATAGAGTTGCTATAGGATTAAATGATTAATATTTATAAAGATTTTAGAACAGTGTTTGGCAATATCTGTTAAATAAGACAAATAAAATCACTGTCTTTGTGTGGCGATTCCTCAAGGATCTAGAACTAGAAATACAATTTGACCCAGCAATCTCATTACTGGGTATATACCCAAAGGATTATAAACCATTCTACTATAAAGACACATGCACACGTATGTTTATTGCTGCACTGGTCACAATAGCAAAGACTTGAACCCAACCCAAACGCCCATCAATGATAGACTGGATAAAGAAAATGTGGCATATTATACCATGGAATACTATGCAGCCATAAAAAAGATCAGTTCATGTCCTTAGCAGGGACGTGGATAAAGCTGGAAACCATCATTCTCAGCAAACTGACACAAGAACAGAAAACTAAACACCACATGTTCTCACTCATAAGTGGGTGTTGAAATATGAGAACACACGGACACAGGGAGGGAAACACCACACACTAGGGCCTGTCAGGGGTGGGGAGGCTACTGGAGGGATAGCAGGGGGTGGGAGTTAGGGGAGGGATAGCATTAGGAGAAATATCTACTGTAGATGATGGGGTGATGGATGCAGCAAACCACCATGGCATGTGTATACCTATGTAACAAACCTGCACATTCTGCACATGTACCCTAGAACTTAAAGCATAATAAAAAAAAAATCACTGTCTTCTGCTAAGTAATTCTTTGTACTACTTGTTATTAATACTACTGGGTGTAGAAAATTTATTATTGTATCTATATTATATTGTAGAATAGAAATTATTTCTTTCTGACTAAGTACAGAGAAAAGGATGGCAACAAGGAATGGAAAAGACACCAGATAATTAGAGGAAGAACTGAGATCAAGAGTTGCCCTTGCCACCTATGATCATCATGGAGGAGAGGCTGGATTCCCCGGAGTGTTGAAGGTGATGAGTCAGCCAGAAATCCCCAGATTCCACTCTGCCCCAGGATCACATTGGCCATGACAACAAGACAAGGAAGAAGCACCAGGGTGAGGAGAGAGCCCAGGAGAAGAGCCAGGTGGTTAAAGATGGACCTTCATGTTTGCTCCTTTATGCTTCCGTATCGTTGGAATCTTTGATAATGAAAATATGTCAGTGTAACAGGAAGTTAAAAGAACTAGTAAAGTGCAAGATGTTACTATCCAGGGAAAGCGAGAAAGGGTTCACGGGAGGATCTCCCTGTATTATTTTGTACAGCTGCATGTGAATCTGTAAGTACCTCAATAGAAATTTCAATTTTTAAAAAATGATAAAGAAGAGTATGCTTGGAGGAAAAAAAAAACACCCTACACTATGTCCCTCACCATGATTCCAGCCACCACAGCAGAGGGACAAATGAGTATATATTTTATATGTAGAAATTAAAATTATGACATAGGGCACATTTCTGCCTGTGCATGTGACGATGCATAGGGAGAAAGGCTAGCAATCAGCCCCTCAAGGGCCTGTCAAAACATCCTTTGCTTTAGTCTCTTTGCCTGGTCCATGTTTTTTTTTTTTTTTTCCAGCTCAGAATGTTGGTGTGGTCAGTGTGCTAAGAACTGAGCAGCGTGCAAAGTGGACAAACAGGAGCCCAGGTCACAGTACTGGCAGATTAACACATTTGTCATGTGTGCGTGGCAGCACAACCTAGTCACTAAGAACAGGAATTTTATTAAAAGGCGACCCTTAGATTCAAATCCCTCTACTGCCACTTACTACCTGTGCGACTTTGGGCAATTTTCTAAACCTCTCAGGGTCTCTATCTCCTCATCAGTAATAATTAGACTATTACCGTATCACCTTATTTGGAAGAAGAAATGTCAGGAGACTTCATGATAAGCATGGCAATGAACAAGTATGTTGATATTGACTACTCCCAAAACCTTTTGAGGACGATAGTTAAGGAACAAAGGATGTATTACATGCAAGCCCAAAGAAAACAGAATAGGCAAAAGGGGAGAGGTGGCATCAACAATGATTTTAGAATATAGAAAATTGCTGAAGGCAAGTAACAGACTACATTGAACAGGAAGTTGAAACTTAAACGTGTCTACCAATCCTTTCTTGTAAAATCCAAGTATAAAAGAATTAAAAGGAATTTTGGCAATCAAGGTTCTCTCTTTAAAATGGGCCCTAAGACTCAAAGAGCAGCAACGTGTTCAAGGAGACATGACACCAAGCAGCAGAGCTGGAACTGGACCAAATTAGATCACGACATGCCAGAGAGAAGCAGCAGCATGTACAAAAATATGGGTGTGAAGTGTGACCAGTCACATTGCAAACTGCAGGTCTCTCATTTGACTGGAGTAGCGAGGGCAGGAAAAGTACGGGGAGGAAAGAGGCCTGACTGTATTGTGGACGCCTGTTAAACACTGTTTAACCATTACTAGAACCCAACCAGCAACCAGCTCTGGAGTCTTTCTGGGGGAGCCTGAGCAAGTGACTCCAACTCCCTGAGCCTTCTTCCTGGCCTGGCTGCTGATGACCTAACCCAAATCCTAATGCTTTGCCATTAGGTATTTCTTCTTCCTGGACTTGGTATCTAAGCGGACCAAAGTCACGATCTTCTGTTTTTCCTAGTCTGGAGCTATAGAAGTCGGCAGGAGGGTTACTGAGACAGGAAGAAAGGAAGAGGTCATGGGAACCAGGAGGAGCACTTCAGCATCTCCACGGCCAAACAACTGTGGCAGACTGATTTGTCCAGAAAGTATCTGAAAAGGCAGAGATACACTGCAGAGGACAGTGACATGAGGAGTCCACTCTGATATCTTGAAACTAGTGGAGGTTCAGAATGAAATTTGCTGCTTCTCTGGCCCCAGGTGACAGAGCTGTTGGAAGCCTGAATGCAGTTCAGCAAATTAACCTTGCATACTTTATGGGTCCTGAATGCTGCATTCCTGATGTTGATGACTGACTCCACCAGTGCAAGGGGGATTTGTTTTATGGTGATTTCAATTACAGATAACCGTTATACCCAGAATCATACCTCAGCTGCTTGTAAACCAGAACTTGATATGAACTCAGGCTGTCAAAGGCCAAGGGCTGCCCAGAACATGCTTTTAATTTAAAGTTAATGAGAAATAGCTGTTTCTAGAGAAAGAAGTTCTGTTCCTTTCATGTTTTGTGTGCTTTGAATTCAACATAACACAGAAATGAATATGACAGTTTTGCTGCTTAATGCTCCTTTCTGGTTTTCTATTGGAGATAACTGGGATTTTAATACTGTTATCTGGTGGGCAGAGAGAAATGACCTGGCAATCCTGACACCCCCAACGTGGATTCTCTGCGTTATATAATAGGTTCCTGGCTTCCTGCCAGGGACCCAGGAGGATGCCTATGCATGACACCCAGAAACACCAGGGGGCGCTGCAGGGTGGCAAAGGGCCGTCAGGCATGCAGGCTGCCTAGGCAATGAAGGCCTTTCTCCTTGTCACACTTGGTGACTGAAAGCTAGCTTTCCTCTGCTTAAGCCACCAATGTGGACATAGCCAAGGGCAGCAGGCTGAGCATCTCCATTTGAGAGAGACCAAGTCTCAGGCAAGTGGTAGCCCCATCACGGAGGCCTAGAGCATCACAACTGCAAAGGAGCAGGGGCTTAGTATGACTTGTCAGTTCGCTGAGGGGAAACTGAGGTCATGGGGGCAGGTCAAGGTCACAGGAAATTGGACTCTCACGTTGGACTAAAGTCAGACTTCAGTGCTAAGTTCAGAAACCCATTATTTTCATTTTCTTACTGGTGCCTCATGCCAGAGTCTGAAAAGGCAAAATGTTTGAACCTTCCCTCTCTTACATTTTCCACCAAATCCCATCTTGAAGAATGCCACACTGTTGGGTTCTCTTTTCTGTTTTGAAAACCTGGTGGTCAGCCGTGCAGCTATTCCGCCCAGGAACAGAGACACCCTGTTAGCCTCCAGGATGTGTAAGTGTACAGAGCACATGTATTTCCCTGTGTCTACACTTGCATAGGTTTGACCCTGGGCACCTAAGTCCTAACTCCGCCTAGCCTTGGCCTTTCTGATCCAAAGAGTACTCCCTGCATTTTCCATTCCAGGGCCCTGGCATGAATCCCACAAACTAATGTAATTAATTTTAATTTTTATAAAGAAAAACAATATATTATTGAGACTTCTGGGGATCCCCAAGGAAACCAGGAGTCCATATTCTCACCAACCTGTGGCACAAATCAAAGTTACTACTTTTCATACCTAAATAATTAGCGCATAAGCCACATTTATAGAAATCTCTCTGGCAAATTCCCAGTAATTACTCCAGGCTCTTCCTCTTAGACCTCCTTGTCTGGCCAGACACAGCTGCTGCTTCTTCCTGGTCTGGCTGCTGATGACCACATCATCCCAACTTTGGGATGAGGACATTTTGCTTTTCAATTCCCCACTGCACAGCTATAATGTTAACAAGACAGCACAGGTTTAGAAAAGCCTAAAAGGAAACTCCATTCTCCTGGAGCTGGCCATTCTAAAGGCCCATGGGCTCCGCCTCACTCAGAGTGTATAAAGATGTTGGTATTTATGCACCTCCCAGCCTGTCCCCCATGGCAGGACCTGACTCATTGCCTCCATCAGGATGTTCTAGGTGTCTTCGTGCACATGATCTCCCAAGCCCCTCTGCTCTCTTGTCCCCAGATTAGGAACGTAGTCCTTCAGTACCCCCCATCCAATGCCAGCAACCCATCTGCTCTAGAATTAACTTCTTCCCAGGTTGACAATCGAAACCTCTACTTCCTCAGGAAGCCACCCACAAGTAAAAGCCAACAGTATCTAGCCTTATACTACAATAAATAACAACCCAAAGCTGAGCATGGTGGCTCACACCTTTAATCCCAGCTCTTTGGTAGGCTGAGGTGGGCCGAGGGCTTGAGCTCAGGAGTTCAACACCAGCCTGGGAAACATGGCAAAACCCTGTCTCCACAAAAAAAAAAAAAAAATACAAAAAATTAGCCTGGCAAAGTGGTGCATGCCTATAGTCCAGCTACTTAGGAGTTTCAAGTGGGAAGATCGTTTGAGCTCAGGCAGAAGAGCTTGCAGTGAGCAGAGATTGCACCACCGCACTCTAGCCTAGGTGACAGAGCCAGACCATGTCTCAAAAATAAGTAAATAAATAAAATAGCAGCCCAAGAACTATACCAATGGTCCAATCTGCCCTGTCTAAATTTGACCCTGGCCCTGTTCATACTCTTTCCTCACCAGAAAGAAATCAGTTCAGGCAGGACCCTCTCACCCTCATCTGGTCCTAGCTCCCTTCTTTTGTTGGCAGATGCCAGAGTGAGAAGACGCATGTGTTTTCTAACACTGGGCATGGACAGGACAAAAACAGAGGTAAGAGCAAAACGGAATGAAACTGAACAGTGTCCAGCTCAGAGAGGACACACTGCCAGCATTACTAGCTGTCTTTCCAGAGAAAAACACTCAGAATCTTGGTTTGTAGGACTTCCATTTTGTTGTTTGGTACATGCGGGAGCTCCCCCAAGAAAAATGAGGTGGCTATTAATTACTCAACATCTGCATGACTGGAAGGGCCCCCCGCCCAGAGACAGTGCTTGCAGAAATGTAGGAGGATCTACCCCAAAGACAAATTGCAGTGTTAATTCAAAACTGTGGAAATTGCCTTCAATTCAACTCAGAAGTTGGCAGCATTTCCAACTTCTAAAAAATATGTAGTACCTGCCAGACTTCCTGATTCATTCAGAGGACCCTCTCAGTGCAGTTACCAACATGGATGTTTCCAGGCTTCTTAACCCACAAGGGGTCCTCTGAAGGCGCAGCTATGTTTAAAAAGAAAAATTAAGACAGGGACACAGCATGACCAAGTATTAAAGTACAGTTTTTGATAAATTGAAGCCTTGAGGAGAAAATGAGATAATAAACATGATGGTGCAACTTAGCACATCAGTTGCTTGAAAATGCTTCATTTTTTTTTTCCAAATGAAGAAGTGGACTTCTGGAGCCAAATTAGTAGGAGATAAGAACCTAATGTTCTATTATGAACAGCCAAAAAAGGGACAGTTCTGCATTGACCAATGCTCCAAATATTACGAAGGCGCTCACTTCGTTTCAGGCACAGGAGAGTAGAATCTCACCATTGGGACCACACTACCCTGTGATTTGAGCCAAGACCACCTTGTGAGCTCCACTTCTACTTCCCCTGGTGCCACCATTTCTCTGGGCAGCGCCGTATTACCAGACATATCAGTGGCTCTGAAAGCCCCACTGCGAAGCCTAGATCCTGCTGCTCTCTGAGAGGTCCCCGGGTACTCAAAATGGCAAAAGATCACGAAGAGGTGTGTTGAGGGTGGCATGGTTTATTATATGCTCTGGGAGGTGGGATTCATATGTTCTCAGAGGGATCCAGGAACAATGCTCCTTGGTCACCTCCCTTAGAGCCCCCTCCAGCAGCCTGCTCATCACAGACCTCAGTCATCCGTCAAACAGAGTCCAAGATCAGAGACAAACAAGGAAGAAAGTCTTTTCATTGGATAACACTTGACACTTCTCAAGTTTGCCCTCCCTGGTTCCTCTGCCGTTAGGATAAGTTCTCTCCAGGAGGCTGCTTAGCCCCTGGTGCAATGAGAATTTTGGCTGGCTCACCTTCTGATCTAACAGATACGCCAACTTGTGCCTGATGCCCAGTGGGCATTAAGCTCCATGCCCCCCAGACCTAGATGACACACCAGCTTGGAGGGTGGAGCTACTATGTCTGCCCTGTGCAGTTGTCCAAAATGTACCCACACTCACTGTCCTCCTGCTTCTCATTTTAGTACCCATTTCTGTCTCAGGGCGTAACATCTGTTGGTGAAATTGACTGTTGTTTAACGATAAGCTTCAGAACTCGAAAACAGGATGGCAAAGAAGAGGGATGGCTGCTGGGGCATCCCTTCTGCCAGCTGTTGGGACTACATGCCTCAGGACCCTCTTCAAAGGGAGGATGAAAGCTGCTCCTTCTCTTACTCATCTCTACTGATTCCCTGTGAGACACAGCTTACATTGGTGGCTGCCTCAGGAAAAGCTAACTGAGATCCTACATAGATCACAGATCCTACATGGATCCTCAACTATATGCTGAACTAAGCACAGAGCCTGGTACACAACAAGCCGTAACCCAAGCATGTCCACTGTCCAACATGTGCATTCACCCAGAGAGCTCTTGAATTTCTTAAGCCTTCACTTGTAACACATACATGTAGTCTCAGCCTCAAAGAACTTAGAATATCAGAGATACAGAGACAAAGCTGCACAAACCCTTATTAAGATAAATATCAAGAAGATATCTTCAAGGAAAGGAACTTCCAGTGCAGCCACAATATTCTCCTTAGTGCAAGCATAGCCGCTATCCTAAGCATGTGGTTTCAGACCCTGCTTCATCCATTTCTTTGATGAATTTAATTTTGCCCCTTTTATTGGTGGGGTCTGGGTGCACTTTAGTTTCCCTGGGTTGACAAGGAAATGAGTTGATGGGGTGTAATCTTCCAATAAAGAAAGTACATACGGGAGCATATGTTGGCTCCATAAAACAACAATCTCCAGTGTAACCATTAAGTGATTATTTCCTATCTTTCCTCAAATTTTCCATGGGGAAGATCCCAGCAGGAGGGACATAGTGAGAGGATGGAAATCAGACCCGAGGCAAAGCAAACACTCTCTTTCTTTTCTTCTCTTGCCAATGTCACTGAATTTATAGATGGCATAATTGGAAAGTTTGGCCTTTAGCCAAGCATTGCTTTCTGAAGGGGCCAGGGGTGGGGGAGCCATAAAAATGTTAATTGCTCCAAGTGCAAGCTCAAGGCCAGCTGCCCTATGCTCCTATGCCACATCAATCATTGCAGCCCCTAGTCCTACCCAGAGATGAGGCTTCTCTAGAAGAACTCCCAGTAAGAGGAAAAATCCATATTGACCTCCTCAGGGGCCTGCAGCTCCTGACTACTGCATGATTAATATATTTTTTTTTGAGATGGCTCTTTTTCCCCAGGCTGCAGTGTAATGGCACAATCTGAACTCACCACAACCTCCGCCTCCCAGGTTTAAGCAATGCTCCTGCCCCAGCCTCCCAAGTAGTTGGATTACAGACATGCACCACCATGCCCGGCTAATTTTTATACTTTTAGTAAAGATAAGGTTTCTCCATGTTGGCCAGGCTGGTCTCAAACTCCCAACCTCAGTTGATCTGCTCTCCTCGGCCTCCCAAAGTGCTGGGATTACAGGCATGAACCACTGTGCCCAGACTGATTCACATTTATAATATGGGCCTTATATTATTTTCAAGGCTCTGGAAACTCCATTCCCCAACTCAGAAACTGAAGGTCAGTCTGTTTCTGAGAGTGCAGAATGAAGCAGTGTTGGACCCACTAAAGCAACAGTCCCACAAAGACAGAGACCCCCACCTGTCACTGCTAGATCCCTAGCCCACTGTTCAGCTTCTGGCACTAAACAGAAACACAGTAAATACTCATGGTCTCTCCCTTCTGGCTACTGCCTGCACTTCTTCCCTCATCCCTCTACCCACAGACAAACACAGAGAAATGCAGATACACACAAAGGCTCAGCCAGACACCCAACAGCACACACGCACACAACATAATACAGGCACACACACACATATGCGTTCACATATACCCCTTTCCCCCACTGCCCCATGCACATGCACACAGAGAACTTAACCTTAATAACAAAATGTGGGGCTAGAATTACCATTATTTATTTCATCAGTTTGATGCTGTACTTTGCTAGTGAAAATACAGCAATTTATACCGCGTAGGCGGGTAAGTGTTTTGCTTCATTTATCTCCGAGCTGCACTAGCCATTAGAGTTTTTCTAGGCCAATCTCTTCATTTTAAAAATGGGAAATCAGAAGTCCAGATGGGGAGAGGGATTGCTTAAGTGAATTAGAGATGGTCAGGAATGAATATGTTTCTTTGTTTCATAAGCTGAGTGGTCCTGAGTTCCTTCTTGTGACGTCTCAGCCATTGTGCCCACCTTGGCCAACCTGACAACAAAGGAGACCACCATTTATTGTGTCCCCCAATTGCCAGACATGGGACCAGGCCCTTGGCACATGTTATCTCTAATCTCAATATCCACACTTCAGGGTGTGTATTGCCATCTGCGCTAAAGAAACCAGGGTTCAAGGAGGCAAAATATTCAGTTGAACCACATGAATTTGTCAATATTCATCATCATCCAACAAAAATGGCAAATTAATAATTTTCCACAAGCCTCAGAGCAGGTAAGTGGCTGAGCCACATTGCACCTCCAGAACCCTTTCCCCTCTCTTGTGCCTCTAGAACCCTTTCCCGTCTCTTGCAGCCTCCCTGGTATGGAGACCAGGCTCCAGCTCCTCTGACCCTGACACTGGCCTGTGAGCCAGGCCTGCACTCTCTACTCTCTACCTCCTCGCCTTGGCAGACCTTGGCAGACCTTGTGATGGACCACTCCATCACAGCTGTCTCTGTTGTGTGTGTGTGTGTGTGTGTGTGTGTCTGTTTTGAGACAGAGTCTTGCTCTGTCACCCAGGCTGCAGTACAGTGGTGCAATCTCTGCTCACTGCTGCCTCAACCTCCTGGTCTCAGATGATTCTCCCACCTCAGCCTCCTGAGCAACTGGGACCACAGGCATGAGCCACCGTGCCTGGCTAACTTTTTAAGATTTTTTGTAGAGATTAGGTCTCACTATGTTGTCCATGCTGGACTCAAACTCCTGGCCTCTAGTGATCCTCCCTCTTTGCCTCCCAAAGTGCTGGGATCACAGGCATGAGCCACTGCACCTGGAATTCCCTGCCTTTTCTGATCTCAGCTCCCTCCGCTTTGGAGCGTTTCCTCTTTTGTCAGGGCTCTGACTGTTGCTTTGACTCTTCTTTTATCCATGAGGACAGTTTGTGCTCACACCAGCCCTCCCCTGTCCATACAGGTCCAGACAGCTTCTCTCCTTTCCTAGATTGTCTCTCCCAGACGGTCGGAGCCTCTTGAGCACTTATGCTTCACATTTTTGAAGTTTACTTTAAGCATGGACACTGCCTTGGCTTTAAATATATGTTCAAATGTTTTGACATTCCAGCTTTCAAGAGGTGAAGTTTAACTCCCCTCCTTCTAATTGCAGGCTGAACTGAGTGACATGCTGGCCCACATGTAGAGAAACTGAAGTTTCTTGGAAATAGTCACATGAATGAACTTCAAAAAAGGAACCTCCAGCCCCAGTCAACAGCTTGACTTGAGAGATCCCTAGTCAGAACCACCCAGCTGAGTTGCTCTTGGATTCTTGGCCCACAAAAACTGTGACATATTGAATGTGCATTGCTTTAAGCAGTAAAATTTGAATTAAATAATACAGGCACCTTTGGTCTTACTTGGCAGAAAGAGGAAACTCGCATATTGATACTCACATATTAAAAATGCACTTCTTCACCAATTTTCCCTAATTACTCTCCACACAGCCTCTGGAATTAAAAAGTGGCATTTGTGATCCCTTCTCAGTGTCCTTTCTTGCCAGGTGCTCATTGCTTCCAAGACATAAGCTAATGGGTATTTTCAGACTAACTTGCTTTTAGTTCCAGTTAGCCAAAAAACAAACAAACTAATGAAAACTAAAACTACAACAACAAAATTTCCAAAGACAGATATTCCTGTCTGAGATGAGTATAAGCACCTTCAGAATTATTTACATAGCTACAGCCCCACTCAAAGAAATCACTGCATTGTTCTTGATCTCTGATGCTAAGCTATAAAATGAGAATTTTCCAGTGCACTGAATGCATGCTGACATTAAAAACATGTCAGAGTAGAGACAAAGACAAAAGACTTCAACGTCTGAAAATTAGGTTTAATTCTCAGGAGTGTACACCTTACCCTGTGTGGACAAATTATTTAGAACATTTATGCTAGAATAAAATCCCACAATTGTGAACATGTAAGGTTCTCATGGGTTATTTGGTGGGCATGGAATTCTACTGAATAGAAGTTGATTTAATGAAATTGAACTTCAAAACCCTGTTGGGAATTCAGAGGCTTTTTACCACAAGAGTGCTACTGTGATAAGGCAGCTCGTGCTTTCTTTAGACCACTTAGTGGATGGACATGGCATTTTCTCTCTCATTCCCTCTGCACCTTCGTCCCATCCCTGACTCACACTCTCTCTTCTGGGTGTTAAGCCACTCTAGTCTTTTCAGAACAGTTAGGGACAAGTGTTATTACTTGTGTCAGGTCTATCACTGCGGGACCCAAGGCGTTATCCTTTCCTTGCTCGTAGTATGCTTGCTAGGTCTTTAAATTGACTTGGAACAATATCATGTCTAACCTTTAGAAAATGGACAAAGAGGAGAGATCCAAGATGGCCGATTAACAACAGCTCAGGATTGTAGCTCCCAGTGAAAGCGCAGAGAGCGAGTGGATGCTGCACTTTCAGATGAATTTTTGTTGCCCACAGACTAGGAGATTCCCGGCGGAGGAGCCACACGGGTCGCCAGCGCGACTTTTTTGGCCGGCGCGGCTATTTTGCCGGCACCCCAGCACGGCGCTTCTCGGCGCGGAGTATAC
>CAUYLG010078023.1:0-25889 GCA_963573385.1 Cacajao melanocephalus
ATTTTCTGTTCTTGCATCAGTTTGCTGAGAATGGTGGTTTCCAGGTTCATCCATGTCCCTACAAAGGACACGAACTCATCATTTTTTATGGCTGCATAGTATTCCATGGTGTATATGTGCCACATTTTCCCTGTCCAGTCTATCATCAATGGGCATTTGAGTTGGTTCCAGTCTTTGCTATTGTAATCAGTGCTCCAATGAACATTCATGTGCATGAGAATACACATTATTTTCATCTGCACATGAATTATACTCTAAGATGGACTACATGCTCAACGACAAAGGAAGTATCAATAAATTATATTTATAAAAATCAAAAGTATACTAATCATACTCTTGGACCACAGTGAAATAAAAAATGAAATCAGTACCAAAAACATCTCTCCAAACTACACTATTGCATGGAAATTACACAACTTGCTACTGAATGACTTTTGGTTAACAACAACAAAAAGGCAAAAATCAAAATATTCTTTAAAAGAAATGAAAATAGAGACAAAAACATGGCAAAATCTATGTAATGTAGCAAAAGTAGTGTTAAGAGGAAAGTTTATAGTGCTAAATGCCTACCTCACAAAGTTAGAAAGATCTCAAATTGACAATCTAACATCTAGAGGAACTAGAAAATTTTAAAAAGAAAGAAAGAAAGAAAAGCTTACCTCAAAACTAGAAGAAGAAAAGAAATAATTAAAATTAGAACAGAACTGAAAGTAATTATCCCTAAAATCTATACAAAGAATCAACAAACCCCAAAATTGTTTATTTAAAAAGACAAAGGAGATTGATAGACTGCTACCTAGATTAAAAAGAAAAAAAGAGAAGATCCAAATAAGTACAACTTGAAATGGCAAAGGTGACATTATAGCCAATCTTACAGGAATACTAAAGATCCTCAAAGACTATTATGAGCACCTCTATGCACACAAACTAGAACATCTAAAGGAAAAGGATAAATTATTGGCCAATCTTACAGGAATACTAAAGATCCTCAAAGACTATTATGAACACCTCTATACACACAAACTAGAAGATCTAAAGGAAAAGGATAAATTATTGGAAACACACAACCTCCCAAGATTGAATCAGGAAGAAATTAAAACCCTGAACTGATGAATATCAAGTTTTAAAAATCAATAATAAACTACCGAACAGCACAAATCTTGGACCGGATGGATTCACAATCGAATTTTATCAGATGTGCAAAGAGGAGCTGGTACCAATTCTTCTCTCAGTATTCCAAAAAATAAAAAAAGAGGGACTCCTCCTTAACCCACTCTATGAATCCAGCATCACCTTCAAAGAAGAATCTGGCAGAGACACAACCAAAAAAGAAACCTACATGCCATACCCCTGATGAATACAGATGCAAAAATCCTCAACAAATCACTGGCAAATCAAATCCAGCAGCACATGATCAAGTAGGCTTAATTCCTGGGATGCAAGGTTGGTTCTCCATCTGCAAATCAATAAATGTGATGCACCATGCAAACAAAAGTATAAACAAAAACTATATGAACATCTCAATATACCCATAAAAAGATTTCAGTAAAATCCAACATACCTTCATGCTAAAAACTATCGAGAAACTAAGCATTGAAGGAAGGTACCTCAAAATAAGAAACATCTATGAAAAACCCGAAGCCTGCCTCATTCTGAATAGGCAAAAGCTGGAAGCATTCCCCTTGAGAACTAAAACACGATGGGATTCTCACTTACCACTCATATTCAACATAGTGTTCAAAGTGCTAGTCAGCGCAATTAGACAAGAGAAAGAAATAAAAGGCATCCAAAGAGGAAAAAAATGGCAAATTATGTCTCGTCAATGACACTGCAATTCTATGCCTACTACCCTAATGACTCTGCCAAAAAACTCCTAGATCTGAGAAATAACTTCAGTGTCAGGATACAAAATAATAAATAAAATGCTTAGAAATATACTTAACCAAGGAGGTGAAAGATCTCTACAAGGAAAGCTACAAAACACTCTTGAAAGAAATCATCAAGAACAGAACCAAATGGAAACATATCCCATGCTCATGAATGGGTAGAATCAATATTGTGAAAATAACCCTATTAAAAAGTGGGCAAATGACATGGTAAAGACACCTCTCAAAAGCAGACATACAAGTAGCCAACAAACATGAAAAGATGCTCCACATTGCTAATCATCAGAGAAATGCAAATCAAAATCATAATGACATACCATTTCATACCAGTCACTATGGCTAGTCTTAAAATAACAGATGCTGGCAAGGCTGTGGAGAAAAGGGAATGTATATATATTGTTGGTGGAAATGTAAGTTAGTTTGGCCACTGTGGAAAGTAGTTTCAGGATTTCCTGAAGAACTTAAAACAAAACTATTCTTCAACTCAGCAATTTCATTACTGGCTAAATATTCAAAAGATAATTTTTTCTTCCAAAAAAGAGACATGTACTCATATTTTCATACTAGCACTATAAAGACTTGTAATTAACTTAGGTGCCCATCAATGGTGGATAGGAAAAAGAAAGTGTAAGAAAATGTGGTACATATATACCATGAAATACTTTGCAGATATAAAAAAAAATGAAATCATGTTCTCTGTAGCAACATGGATGGAGTTGGAGGCCATTATCCTAACTGAATTAAGCCAAGAACAGAAAAAATATATACTTCATGCTTTCACTTATGAGTAGGAGCCAAGCATTGAGTTCTCCTGGACATAAAGATGGCAATAGATACTGGGCACTACTAGAGAGGGAAGGGAGGAAAGAAGGCAAGGAGTGAAAAACTAACTATTGGAGACTATGTTAAATGCAGTTAGCTAGTATTTTGTTTAGAATTTTTGCATCTATGTTCATCAGGGATATTGTTCTGTAGTTTTCCTTTTTTTTTTTTTTTTTTTTTGTTATATACTCTCCTGGCTTTGGTGATAGGGTAATATTAGCTTCAAATAATAATTTATGGATTCCCTGTTTCTTTACCTTTTGAAATAGTTTCAGAAAGATTGATACCAATTCTTTGAATGTTTGATAGGATTCAGCTATGAATTCATCTGGTCCTATACTTTTTTTGTTACCAACTTTTAAGTTACTGTTTTAATCTTGCTACTTGTTATTGGTCTGTTCAGAGTTTCTATTTTTTCTTGGTTTAATTCAAGAGGGTTGTATATTTGCAAGAATTTATCTATATCCTCTAGATTTTCTAGTTTATGTGCATAAAGGTGTTCATAGTAGTCTTAAATGATCTCTGTATTTCTGAGGTATTGGTTGTAATATATACCATTTGGTTATCTGGGTATGTAAATAGCAGTAGTTGGAGCTGACTGCATTTTTTTCCAGACAGCTTTAAAGTGAAAATTATATGCAATGTTATGTGTAGCTACCTGAGCCAAACTGCTTTTCCAGGTTTCTTTTGTACTTTCCAAAGACAACAATTTTTACCGTTACTCAAAATTCTGTACCAAATGCAACTGATTAAAACTGGATATTGCTGAAGCCTACCACCTGTGAAAGAATGTCCACAGGCAGCTCCAAACCATCTCAGTCTAACATCACACTCAAACATTCAGCTTTCCTCAGACCAAATTTAAAGTTTAAAGAGAAAAAAAAAAGACCAAACAAACACTAAAGATATTTTTTAAATATCTAAAACAACACAATAAAGTAAAAGCAACCTCAGATACCTCAGACTAGACGTTCCCACTGAAAATTATTTGTGGTCCCTGAATTTGATTTTCTATGCAAAGGCACTGATTTTCAAAGAAGAGTGATAAAAATATGGCTTGGCATTCTCGAAAACTCCAGAAACTTCCCTCCTCTGCTGTGACTTTCACTTAAATGAAAATCCTACACTGAGAATGAACTGAAACTTGGAAATTCACATGAGATTTCTCCCTCTCTGTTATCGCTTAAATGACTTTTGTATGTTTTTTAGCTCAGTTTAAACAATGACAAGTTCTATCCAAATGACAAAATGTATCACCTGAGAATGTCTTTTCCCTCAGAAACGTGGATCCAGACATAAGCAATATGCTAAAGATGGCTTTGTAATGTATAAAACCACTCCCCCTCCAGCCGGAGGGAAATGATTTGTTTAATAAGTAGATGACATATTACAAAACTTTTAATCAAGGGCTTGTGATCAAGGTGTTTATATTATAAATGATTGCATTTGATGCTTAAAATAGTGTTCATGATAAGAATGTAAAGGAAAATCATTTTGTAAGCAATGATAATCTTAATAGTTTAGTTGTTTAAGTTTGCTGTTTGCTAGATTTAGCAAATTTATCAAGACTTTTTTTTTGTGACCTATCATATGATCTATCTTGGAGAATGTTTCATGTGCTGATGACAATAATGTATATTCTACAGTTGTTGAGTAGAATGTTCTGTAAATATCTATTAATCCCATCTGTCCTAGGGTACAGTTTAAGTCCATTGTTTGTTTGTTGATTTTCTGTCTTGATGACCTGTGTAATGCTTTCAGTGGAGTATTGAAGTCCCCACTATTGTTGTGTTGCCATCTATCTCATTTCTTAGGTCTAGTAGTAATTGTTTTATAAATTTGGGAGTTCTAGTGTTGGGTGTATATGTATTTAGGATTGTGATATTTTCCTGTTGGACTAATCCTTTTATCATTATCTAATGTTCTTCTTTGTCTTTTATTTTTTTTCTGCTGCTGCTTTAAAGTCTGTTTTGTCTGACATAAAAATAGCTATTTCTACTCACTTTTGGTTTCCATTTTCATGGAATATCTTTTTATACCCTTTTATCTTAAGTTTATGTGAGTTATTATGTGTTAGGTGAGTGTCATGAAGACAGCAGATAATTGACTGGTGGATTTATATCTGCCATTCTGTATCTTTTAAGTGAACCATGTAGGCCATTTATATTCAAATTAGTATTAAAATATGAGGTACTATTCTATTCTGCATGGTAGTTGTTTCCCAAATCCCTTGGTTTTTTTTTTCCATTGTGTTATTATTTTATAGGTCTTGTGAGATTTATGCTTTAAGGAGGTTCTATGTTGGTGGAATTTTGAGGTTTTGTTTCAAAATTTGGAGCTCCGTTTAGCAATTCCTGTAGTGGTAGTCTGCCAGCAGCAGATCTCAGCATTTGTTTGTCTGAAAAAGACTTGATCACCCCTTCATTTATGAAGCTTAGTTTTCCTGGATACAAAACTATTTGCTGACATTTATTTTGTTTTAAGGGGCTAAAGACAGAACCCCAATCTCCTCTGGCTAGTAAGGTTTCTGCTGAGAAATCTGCATTAAATCTGATAGTTTTCCATTACAGGTTACCTGATGCTTTTGTCTCACAGATCTTAAAATTCTTTCCTTCATCTTGACTTTAAATAACCTGATGACTATGTGCTTAGGTAATGATCTTTCTACTATGAATATCCCAGGTGTTCTTTGAGCTTCTTGTGTTTGGATGCCTAGACCTCTAGCAAGGCCAGCGAAGTTTTCCTCAATTATTTCCTCAAATAAAATTTATAAACTTCTAGATTTCTCTTTCTCCTTAGGAACACCAATTATTCTGAGGTTTGGCTGATTACTTAATCTGAAATTTCTTGGAAGTTTTATTCATTTTCTTATTTTTATTTTATTTTTTTTGTCTTTTCTGATTGAGTTAACTCTGAAGCCTTGTCTTTGAACTATGAAGTTCTTTCTTCTACCTGTTCTAGGCTATTGTTGATACTTTCCAGTGCATTTTGTATTTCTCTAAGTATGTCTTTATTTCCAGAAGTTGTGATTGTTTTTTCTTTATGTTATTTATTTTTTTCTGGAGAATTTTTTATCCCTATCATGTATTTGTTTAGAATTTCTTTAAAATGGTTTTCACCTTTCTCTGGTATCTTTTTGAGTAGCTCAATAATCAAATTTCTGAATTCTTTGTCTGGCAATTTAGCAAGTTCATCTTCATTTGGGTCCATTGCTTGGGGGGGGGCTATTGTAATATTTTGGGGAGTGTTGCATTCTTATATTATCAGAATTACTTTCCTGGTTCCTTCTCAGTTAGACTATTTTAGTGGAAAGGTATAGAACTCAGGGCTTGCTGTTCATATTCTTTTGTCCCATGAGTTATACCTTCATGTGGTGCTCTCCCTATTCCTTTAGGGATAGGACTTCCTGAGAGCTGGACTGCAGTGGTTAGTATTGCTCTTCTTGGTCTAGCCACCCAGTGGGGCTACCAGGCTCTGAGCTGGTGCTGGGGAATGTCTGCAAAGATTCTTGAGAAGTAATCTGTCCTCAGTCTCCCAGTCATGGATAACAACACCTACTCCGGCAGAGGTGGCAGGGGAGTGAAGTAGACTCTGTGACAGTCCTTGTTTGTAGATATGTTTAGTGCACTGTCTTTCTCCAATGATGGTTATGTTAGCAGTGAAGTTGTCGTGGACAGACTCAGGATTTCTGGTTAGCCAGGATGTTGCAGGCAGTGAAGTTACTGTTGTTTTCTCCTTTTGGGGAGCAGGATTATTCTGTCATGAGTTGCTATAATGGCCTGAGTTGATTGACCTCCAGGCAGGAGGTGGCATTTTATGGAAAGCACCAGCTGCAGTGGTAGTAGGAGGATCTAAGTTTACCCTAAGTTGGTCAGTAAAAGTATTCTGGTTTCTCAGGCATTGGGCAGGGTAGAGAAATACCATCAGGTGGGGCCAAGATTAGGCAGCTCTGGGTTCAAACTCTCTTTGGGTGGGGATTGACTCAGCCACTGTGGGAAATGGGGAGTGATATTAAGGCCAGTGGGGTTATGTTCCAGAGGGGATTATGGCTGCCTCTGCTGTGTCATATAGTTTGCCAAAGAAGTGGGGGCTAGCTGGTGGTAAAAGACCTCACCCAGCTCTCACACAGTTGGTGAGGCTGGTTTCATTCCCACAGTACCCCAACTCAGAACTTGCCCAGGTTGAAAGCTTTCCTCCTGAGAAAGCAGGCATAACTTTTAGGTCTCTCCCACCTCCACCTGCCCATAATATCATCAATGGCTCCTGTGCTTATAACTGCAGCAGTTCCCATTAGCTTCCTGGATCTCACTCAAGAAAATTTGTGCCCAGTCGAAACTACTACAGATTTCATTTAGAAGCTTCTTTCGCCTTGTGACTCTGCCTTAATTTTCCTGACTGCCTTTTCTGAGGGCTCCTGTGAGGTGTAATCCTGGATGTCTTCCCTGGGAAGGGAAGCTTGAGCTGGAGACTGGGAGTGCCTACAAGGGCTCTTCTCACTGATGTTTCAACTTTTATATTTCTCGTAGCTCCCTAAGTTCATTTCAGCTGTAAGTAAGGATAAATTCTTCTCCTGAGATCTGGAATTTCAGATTCCCCAGTACGGATATGTGTTTGGATGCAGGTTTCCTTTCACACTTGGAAAACACAGTTTTTCCAAGTCTCATGGAATTTGCAGTGGCATGCCACTTCTTCCAAAGGATCTATGAATTCTTTTGCTTTATTTTCTGGTGCATTTCTGGGGTGGTTTTTGGAGCAAAAGGTCATGGTATCAGTGTTTACACTCTGTTCTGCCATCCAAGTGGGAGCTGCACATTAGCCAAGTCTCCTATCTGCCATTTTCTTCTTCTCCCAGTAGGGCTGCAGCTTTCTCTGTATATTTTGGATAGCAATTCTTTATCATATATTCCTTTTACAAATGTTTTTCTCCCAGTCTGTGGTTTGTGTTTTGATTCTTTTGATATTATCTTTCACAGAGCAGAAATTATTAATTTTAATAAAATCCAGCTTGCCAATTTTTTCTTTTATGGATTATGCCATTGGTGTTGTATCTTAATAAACATCACCAAACACAACATTACTTAGATTTTCTCCTGTGTCATGTTCTAAAGGTTTTATAGTTTTGCATTTTACATTTAGATCTATGATTCATTTTGAATTTACTTTTGTGAAGGGTATATGGTATATCTCAAGATTAATTTCTGTGTATGTGGGTGTCCAGTTGTTTTACCACCATTGTTGAAAAGACTATGTTTTCTCTACTGTATTACCTATATGATGTCAAAAATCAGTCGACCATTTATATGGGTCTATTTCTGTGCTCACTGTTTGGTTCAATTAATCTCTTTGTCTATTCTTTTACCAGTACCACATTTTCTTGATTGTCATAGTTTTACAATAACTCTTGAAGTTTGGTAGTGTCAGTTCTCCACTTTGTTTTTCCTCAATATTGTATTGGATATTCTTGGATTTTTGCCTCTCCATATAAATTTTGGGTTAAGTTTGTCAATATGTGCAAAATAACTTGTTAAGATATTGAGATTGCATTGAATCTGTAGATCAAGTTGAGAAAGGCTGTCATCTTGACAATGTTGTCATCCTAATTCATAAATCTGGAACATTTCTCAATTTTTTCGTTCTTTGAACCCTTTTATCAGAGCCTTATCACTTTCCTCATGTAGATCTTGTATATATTTTGTTAGATTTATATTGAAATATTTGAGTGCTAATGTAAATCTACTGTGTTTTTAATTTCAGATTTTAATTGTTCATTGTTGGCATCGAGAAAATTGCTTTACTTTTGTGTATTAACCTATCTTGCAAATTTCTTATAATATCTTATTAGTTAGAAGTTTTTGTGTTGACTTTTAGATTCCTTTTTACATAAATATATCATCTGAAAATAAGACAGTTTTGTCTCTATTTTTAATCTATCTACATATTTTTTTTATTTCTTTGTATTGACTTATGCATTACCTAGAACTTTTTTTTTTTTATTGTACTTTAAATTCTAGGGTACATGTGCAGGATCTTGCAGGATTGTTGCATAGGTACACATATGCCATGGTGGTTTGCTGTCTCCATCCCCCGTCACCTACATCAGGCATTTCTCCCAGTGTTATCCCTTCCTAACCTCCCCGCCCCCTGCTGTCCCTCCCCTGGCCCCCCACCCCCAAACAGACCCCAGTGTGTGATGTACCCTCCCTGTGCCCATGTGTTCTCATTGTTCAACATCTGGTGTGAACAATGAGTGAGAACATGCAGTGTTTGGTTTTCTGTTCTTGTGTCAGTGTGCTGAGAATGGTGGTTTCCAGATTCATCCATGTCCCTACAAAGGACACGAACTCATCCCTTTTTATGGCTGCATAGTATTCCATGGTGTATATGTGCCACATTTTCTTTGTCCAGTCTATTATTGATGGGCATATGGGTTGGTTCTGGATCTTTGCTATTGTAAACAGTGCCACAGTGAACATACATGTGCATGTGTTTTCATAATAGAATGATTTATAATCCTTTGGGTATATACCCAGTAATGGGATTGCTGGGTCAAATGGAATTCCTATTTCTAGATTCTTGAGGAGACACTACACTGTCTTCCACAATGGTTGAACCAATTTACACTCCTACCAACAGTGTAAAAGTGTTCCTGTTTCTCCTCATCCTCTCCAGCATCTGTTGTCTCCAGATTTTTTAATGATTGCCATTCCAACTGGCAGGAGATGGTATCTCAGTGTGGTTTTGATTTGCATTTATCTAATGACTAGTGATGATGAGCATTTTTTCATATCTTTGTTGGCCTCATATATGTCTTCTTTTGAAAAGTGTCTGTTCATGTCCTTCACCCACTTTTGAATGGATTTGTTTGTTTTTTTCTTGTAAATCTTCTTTAGTTCTTTGTAGATTCTGGATATTAGCCCTTTGTCAGATGGGTGCATTGTAAACATTTTTTCTCATTCTGTTGATTGCCGGTTCACTCTAATGATTGTTTCTTTTGATGTGTAGAAACTCTTAAGTTTAATTAGATCCCATTTGTCTATTTTGGCTTTTGTTGCCATTGCTTTTGGTGTTTTAGTCATGAAGTCCTTGCCTATGCCTATGTCCTGAATGATATTGCCTAGGTTTTCTTTTAGGGTTTTTATAGTGTTAGGTCTTATGTTTAAGTCTTTAATCCATCTGGAATTAATTTTAGTGTAACATGTCAGGAAGGGGTCCAGTTCCAGCTTTCTGCATATGGCTAGCCAGTTTTCCCAACACCATTTATTAAACAGGGAATTCTTTCTCCATTGCTTGCTTTTGTCAGGTTTGTCAAGGATCAGATGGTTGTAGATGTGTGGCATTGCTTCCAAGGCCTCTGTTCTGTTTCACTGGTCTGTATCTCTGTTTTGGTACCAGTATCATGCTGTTTTGATGACTGTAGCCTTGTAGTATAGTTTAAGTCAGGTAGCGTGATGCCTCCAGCTTTGTTCTTTTTAGCTTGGGATTGTCTTGGCTATGCAGGCTCTCTTTTGGTTCCATATGAAGTTTAAAGCAGTTTTTTTTCCAGTTCTGTGAAGAAGGCCAATGAAAACTTGATGGGGATAGTGTTGAATCTATAAATTACTTTGGGCAGTATGGACATTTTCACAATATTGATTCCTCCTAACCATGAGCATGGAATGTTTTTCCATCTGTTTGTATCCTCTGTTGTTTCCTTGAGCAGTGGTTTGTAGTTCTCCTTGAAGAGGTCCTTTACATCCTTTCTTAGTTGTATTCCTAGGTATTTTATTCTGTTTGAAGCAATTGTGAATGGGAGTTTGCTAATGATTTGTCTCTCTGTTTGTCTGTTATTGGTGTATGGAAATGCTTGTGATTTTTGCACATTGATTTTCTATCCTGAGAGTTTGCTGAAGTTGCTTATCAGCTTGAGGAGATTTTGGGCTGAGATGATGGGGTCTTCTAAATATACAATCATGTCATCTGCAAATAGAGACAATTTTACTTCCTCTTTTCCTAACTGAATACCTTTTATTTCTTTTTCTTACCAGATTGCTCTGGCTAGACCTTTCAATACTGTATGGAATAGGAGTGGTGACAGAGGGCATCCTTGTCTAGTGCCAGTTTTCAAAGGGAATTCTTCCAGTTTTTGCCCGTTCAGTATATTGGCTGTGGGTTTGTCATAAATAGCTTTTATTATTTTGAGATACATTCCATCGATACCTAGTTTATTGGGGGTTTTTAGCACAAAGGGCTGTTGAATTTTGTCAAAGGCCTTCTCTGCAGCTATCGAGATAATCATGTCATTTTTGTCTTTGTTTCTGTTTATGTGATTGATTATGTTTATAGATTTGCATATGTTGAACCAGCCTTGTATCCCCAGGATGAAGCCAACTTGATCATGATGGATAAGCTTTTTGATGTGCTGTTGCATTTGGTTTGCCAATATTTTATTGAAGATTTTTGCATCAAAGTTCATCATGGATATTGGCCTGAAGGTTTCTTTTTCATTTGTGTCTCTGCCAGGTTTTGGTATCAGGCTAATGTTGGTTCCATAAAACGAGTTAGGGAGGATTCCCTCTTTTTGTATTGTTTGGAATAGTTTCAGAAGGAATGGCTCCTCTTCGTATGCCTAGTAGAATTCAGCTGTGAACCTGTCTGGACCTGGACTTTTTTTGGTTGATAGGCTATTAATTGTTGCCTCAACTTCAGACCTTGTTACTGGTCTATTCAGGGTTTCAACTTGTTCCTGGTTTAGTCTTGGGAGTGTGCAAGTGTACATGAATTTATCCATTTCTTCCAGGTTTACTGGTTTATATGCATAGAGTTGTTTGTAGTAATCTCTGATGGTATTTTGTATTTCTGTGGAGTTGATGGTGATATCCACTTTATCGTTTTTTATTGCATCTATTCAGTTCTTCTCTCTTTTCTTTTTTGTTAGTCTGGCTACTGGTCTATTTTATTGATCTTTAAAAAAAAACAGCTCCTGGATATATTGATTTTTTGAAGGGTTTTTTTTTTTGGTCTCTATCTCCTTCAGTTCTGCTCTGATCTTAGTTATTTCTTCTCTTCTGCTAGCTTTTGAGTTTTTTTGATCTTGCTTCTCTAGCTCTTTCAATTTTGATGATAAGATGTTGATTTTAGATCTTTCCTTTTCTTCTTTTTCATGTGAGCATTTATTGCTATAAATTTTCCTCTAGACACTGCTTTAAATATGTCCCAGAGATTCTGGGGCATTGTGTCTTCTTCTCATTGGTTTTGAAGAACATCCTTATTTCTGCCTTCATTTCATTGTTTATCCAATTGTCATTCAGGACCAAGTTGTTCAGTTTTCATGAAGTTGTGTGGTTTTGAGTGGGTTCCATAATCCTGAGTTCTAATTCCATTGCACTGTGGTCTGAGATAATGTTTGTTTTGATTTATGTTCTTTTACATTTGCCGATGAGTGATTTACTTCCAATTATGTGGTCAACTTTAGAGTAAATGTGATGTGGTGCTGAGAAGAAGGTATCTTCTGTAGATATAGGTGGAGAGTTCTGTAGATGTCTATTAGGTCTGCTTGGTCCAGATCTGCATTCAAGTCCTAGATATCATTGTTGATTTTCTGTCTCATTGATCTAATATTGACAGTGGAGCATTGAAGTCTCCCACTATTATTGTGTGGGAGTCTAAGTCTCTTTGTAGGTCCTTAAGAACTTGATTTATGTGTCTGGGTGCTCCTGTATTGGGTGTGTATATATTTAGGATAGTTAGCTCTTCTTGTTTCATTGATCCTTTTACCATTATGTAATACCGTTCTTTGTCTCTTTTGATCTTTGTTGGTATAAAATCCATTTTATCAGAGACTAGGATTGCAACCCCTGTTTTTTTTTTGTTTTGTTTTTTTGTTTTTTGTTTTTTTTTTTGCTCTTCACGTGCTTGGTAAATCTTCCTCCATCCCTTTATTTTGAGTCTATATGTGTCTTTGCACGTAAGATGGGTCTCCTGAATACAGCACACTGATGGGTCTTTGCCATCTGTGTCTTTTGATTGGGCATTTAGGCCATTTACATTTAATGTTAATATTGTTATATGTGAATATGCTCCTGCCATTTTGTTACTGGCTGGTTGTTTTGCCCATTAGTTGATTCAGTTTCTTCATTGCATCATTGATCTTTCCCATTTGGTATGTTTTTGCAGTGGCTGGTACTGGTTGTTCCTTTCCATGTTTAGTGCTTCTTTCAGGAGCTCTTGTAAGGCAGGTCCGGTGGCAATGAAATCTCTCAGCATTTGCTTGTCCGTAAAGAATTTTATTTCTCCTTTACTTATAAAATTTAGTGTGGCTGGATATGAAATTCTGGGTTGAAAGTTCTTTTCTTTAAGGATGTTAAACATTGGCCCCCACTCTCTTCTGGCTTGTAGGATTTCTGCCAAGAGATTGCTGTGAATCTGATGGACTTCCCTTTGTAGGTGACCCAACCTTTCTCTCTGACCGCCCTTAGCATTTTTTTTCCTTCATTTCAACCTTGGTGAATCTGACGATTAAGTGCTTTGGGGTTGCTCTTCTTGAGGATTATCTTTGTGGTGTTCTCTGTATTTCCTGGATTTGAAAGTTGGCCTGCCTTGCTAGGTTGGGGAAGTTCTCCTGGATAATATCCTGACGAGTGTTTTCCAGCTTGGATTCATTCTCGCTGTCTCATTCAGGTACATTGACTGAAAGTAGATTGGGTCTTTTCATATAATCACATATTTCTTGGAGGTTTTGTTCATTTCTTTTCACTGTTTTTTTCTGTAACCTTGCCTTCTTGTTTTATTTCATCGAGTTGATCTACAATCTCTGATATCTTTTCTTCTACTTGATCAATTTGGCGATTGAAACTTGCGTATGCTTCGTGAAGTTCTCATGCTGTGTTTTTCAGCTCCATCAAGTCATTTATGTTTTTCTCTAAGCTGGTTATTCTAGTTAGCATTTTGTCTAACCTTTTTTCAAGGTTTTTAGTTTCTTTGCATTGGATTAGAACATGTTCCTTTAGGTCAAAGAAGTTTGTTATACCCACCTTCTGTAGTCTGCTTCCATCAATTCATCAAACTCATTCTCCATCTTGTTTTGTTCCCTTGCTGGTGAAGAGTTTTGATCCCTTGGAGGAGGAGAGATGTTCTGGTCTTTGATGATTTCATCCTTTTTGTACTGGTTTCTTCCTATCTTCATGGATTTATCTACCTTTGATCTTTGAAGTTGGTGATTTTGAATGTGGTCTCTGAGTGGATGTCCTTTCTGTTGATGTTGAAGCTATCTATTTCTTTTTGTTTTTTAGTTATTTTTTTAGTTTTAGGCAGTGTGTCCCTTGTCTGCCTGCAAAGGTGCTGCTGGGCTGTCTCAGACTTAGCCCAGCTGCTTTGTAGGCTTCCTCTGTCTTTTGTTTACATAGGTGAGATTAGACCTGCCTTCACAATGGCAGATGCCCTTCCCCCACTGAGCTTGCTCGTCCTGGGTTGAGCTCGGACTGATGTACTGGCTGTGAAACTCTCAAGTGTGAAGGCTTCAGTTTGTTGGTGTTTGTGGGAGTGGGACCTGCCAAGCTGTATCACCTATCTTCCTGCTTTCAGGTCTCCCTCTTCCTGCGGGGAGGGTAGATCTGTCCCGCAGCCACTCTCATCACTAGCCAAAACTTCTACCCAGATCTGTGCTGACAACATGCTGCCAGGCCAGCTGGAGCTGTCACTCAGATCTGTGTTGGTAACTCACAGCATTTTACAGCCCAGCAGCATTCTCCTGGACTGTGGGTTGCAGTGGCCATAGAGAAGTGCAGTATCTGAACTGGAGTGCTGAAGGGGTAAAGTCCCTGATCCTTTGTCCAGTTGCACATCCTGGGTGGGGCAGCACCCCACCCTGCCTCAGTTAGCTCTCCTTGGGCTACACTCACTGTCTAACCAGTCCCATTGAAATGAACCTGGAACCTCGGTTGGAAATGTGGAGATCATTCACCTTCTGCATCTCTCTCCCTGGGAACTGCACTATGGAGCTGATCCTATTCAGCCATCTTGGTGGAAGTCTCCACCTAGAACTTTCAGTATGCCATTGAAAAGTAGTGGTGAGAGGAGACATCTGTACCTTGTTTCTGATCTTAGCAGGAGTTTTGAGTTTCTCATCATTAAATATGATGTTAGCTGTAGGTATTTTGTAGATATTATTTATCAAGTTGAGTAAGTTCCCTTCAATTCCAAGTTTACTGAGATGTTTTTGGGGACAATATTAGATATTGAATTTTGTCAAATGTGTTTTCTGCAACTATTGCTATAGTCTTGTGATTTTTAGTCTTTATCCTGTTGATGTGATGGATTACATTAAGTGACTTGAATCTCAACCTGGTTTTGCATGGAATTGATTCCATTTTTTTCTATGATTATGATGGTTAGTATTGAGTGTCAACTTGATTAGATTGAAGGATGCTAGGTATTGTTCCTGGGTGTGTCTGTGAGGGTATTGCCAAAGGTATAATTGTTTACATACATTGTTGGATTTGATTTGCTAATATTTTGTGGATTTTTATATCAGTGTTTAGGAGAGATATTAATTTGAATTTTTCTTATCTTGTAATGTCTTTGTCTTGTTGTGGTATTATGGGTATGCTGGCCTCATAGAATGTGTTAGAAAGTATTTCCTTTTTTCTACTTTTATTTATTTTACATTTTTGTGAGTACATAGTAGGTGTATATATTTATGGGGTATGTGAGATATTTGATACAGATATGCAATATGAAATAAACAAGTCATGGGGAACGGAGGTATCCATCCTCTCAAACATTTATCCTTTGGTTTACAAAAAAAAAATCCAGTTATACTCTTTATTTAAAGATGTACAATTAATTTATTATTAACTATAGTCACCCTATCATGTTATTAAAGAGTAGGTCTTATTCATTCTTTCTAGCTACCTTTTTGTACCCATTAACCATCCCTACCTCCCCTGCATACCCTCGTTATACTTTGCAGCCTCTGATACCCATCCTTCTGTTTTCTAAGTACATGAGTTAAATTGTTTTTATTTTTAGATCCCACAAACAAGTGAGAATATGCAATGTTTGCCTTTCCATATCTGGCTTATTTTATGTAATATACTTATCTCCAGTTCCATTCATGTTGCAGATGACTGGATCTCATTCTTTTTTATAGCTGAATAGTAATCCATATGTATATGCACCACATTTTCCTCATTCATTCATCTGTTCATGAACTCATAGGTTCATGAACAAATCTTAGCTATTGTAAACAGTGCTGCAACAAACATAAGAGTACGGCTATCTCTTCAATATACTGATTTCCTCTCTTTTGAGTATGTACCTAGCATTGGGATTGCTGGATTATGTGGTAGCTCAATTTTTAGTTTTTGAGGAACCTACAAACTGTTTTCCATAGTGGTAATATTAATTTACATTCCCACCAACTGTATACAAGTGTTCCCTTTTCTGCACATCTTCTCTAGAATTTGTTATTATCTGTCTTTTGAATATAAGCCATTTTAACTAGGGTGAGATGATGTCTCATTGTAGTTTTGATTTTTATTTCTCTGATGATCAATGACATCGAGCATCTTTACATATGCCTATTTGCCATTTTTATGTCTTCTTTTGAGAAATGCCTATCCAAACCTTTTCCCAGTTTTGGTTAATTATTAAAATGTTTCTTCCGAGTTGTTTGAACTCCTTATATATTCTGGTTATTAATTCCTTGTCAAAGAGGGGTAGTTTGCAAATATTTTCTGCCATTCTGTGGGTTGTTGCTTAACTTTGCTGATTGCTTGCTTCACTGTGCAGAAGCATTTTAACTTGATATGATCCTATTTCTCCATTTTTGTTTTTGTTGCCTATGCTTGTGAGGTAGTGCTCAATAAATCTTTGCCCAGACCAATGTCCTGGAGATTTTCCCCAAAGTTTTCATGTAGTAGTTTTACACATTGAGGTCTTAGATTTAAGTCTTTAATCCATTCTGACTTGATTTTTGTATATGGTGATAGATACGGGTCTCATTTTATTCTGCTGCATAAGGATATTCAGTTTTATTACAATCATTTATTGAAGAAATTGTCTTTTCCCCAGTGTGTGTTCTTCATACCTTTGTTGAAAATAAATTTATTATAGGTGTGTGGATTTGTTTCTGGGTTCTCTATTCTGTTCCATTCTTCTATATATCTGTTTTTATACCATTTCTATGTTGTTTTGGTTACTATAGTTAAGTAGCATAATTTGAAATCAGGTAATGTGATTCCTCCTGTTTTGTTATTTTTGTTTAATATAGTTTTGGCTGTTCTGATTCAGTTTGGACTGACTCAGAACATATAAATTTTAGAATTGTTTGTTCTATTTTTGTAAAGAATGCCATTGGTATTTTGATAGAGATTACACTGAATTTGTAGCTTACTTTAAGTAGTATGGATTTTTAACAATGTTGATTTTTTCAATCCATGAACATGGATTTATTTTTTGGTGTTCACCTTAATTTATTTAATCAGTGTCTTATAGTTTTCATTAAAGGGATCTTTCACTTCGTTGGCTAATTTCTAGGCATTTAATTTTATGTGTGGTTATTATAAATAGAATTATTTTAAATTTCTTTTTTGCATTGTTCACTGTTGGCATATAGAAATGCTACTGATTTTGTATACTGATTTTGTATCCTGCTACTTTACTGAATTTGTTGACTAGTTCTAATAGTTTTTTTGGTTGGCTTATTAGGTTTTGCCAAATATATGATTACATCATCTTCAAACTAAGATAATTTGACCTGTTCCTCGCAATTTGGATGTTCTTGATTTCTTTCTCATGTCCGATTGCTCTAGCTTGGACTTCCAGTACTATGTTGAATAACAGTGGTGACAGTGAGCATCTTGTGTTTCAGATCTTAGAGGAAAGACTTTCAGTTTTCCCCTGTTAAATATGATACTAGCTGTGGGTCTGACATATATAGCTTTTATTAGGTTGAGTTGTTTCCAATATCCTCAGTTTTTCTCTTCCATAAGAAGCAACTCCTCATTCATTCAAAATTTATCATGAGATTGTAATCATTCTGTTACATCTTCAGGTTCTGTTTCTAAATCTAGTTCTCATAATTTCCATCACATCTGCAGTTACTTCCTCCATTGAAGTGTTAAATCCCTCAAAGTCATCTATGAAGGTAAGAATCATGTCTTTCCAACTTCTATTAGTGTTGATGTTTTGACCTCCTCCCATGAATGACAGACGTTCTTACTGGAATCTAACATGGTGAATCTTTTCCAGAATATTTTCAATTTACTTTGTACAGAGTCATCAGAAAAATCAATCCCTATTGCAGCAATAGCCTTACAAAATGTATTTCTTAAATAATAACACCTAAAGTTAAAATTACTCCTTGATCTATGAGCTGCAGAGTGGGTGTTGTTAGCAGGCACAAAAAGATTAATCTTTCACATCTTCATCAGAGCTCTTGGCTGACTAGGTGCATTGTCAATGATCAGAAATATTTTGAAAGAAACATATATTTTTTCTGAGCAGTAGATCTCAATAGTGGGCTTAAAGTTTCCAGTAAACTATGATGCAAGTAGATGTGCTATCTTCCAGGCCTTGTTTATTTATAAATCACAAGCAGAGTGAATATAGCATAATTCTTAAAGGCCCCTTAATTTTCAAAATGGCAAGTTAGCACTGGCTTCAACTTAAAGTTTCCAGCTGCATTAGTCCCTAATAAGGGAGTCAGCCTGTCCTTTAATGCTTTGAAGCCATACATTGACTTTTCTGGGTATAAAAGTCCTAAATGGCATCTTCTTCCAATAGAAGGCTGCTTCATCTCCATTGAAAATCTGTTGCTTAGTATAGCCACCTTCATCAATTAGTCTAGCTAGGTCTTTTGTATAACTTGCTTCAGCTTCTCCTTCAGTACTTGCTGCATCACCTTGTGTTTTTATGTTATGGAGAAAGTTTCTGCCCTTCATTCTCATGAACTAAACTCTGCTAGCTTCCAACATTTTTTTTTTTCTTTTTCTGCAGCTTCCTCACTCTCTCAGCTTTCATAGAATTGAACAGGGTTAGGAACTAGCTTTAGATTAGGCTTTGGCTTAAAGGAATGTTGCACCTTGTCTAATCTTCTATACAGACTGGTCAAACTTTCTCCATATCAGCAATATGGATGTTTTGCTTTCTTCTCATGTGTTTTTTCACTAAAGTAGCACTTTTAATTTCCTGAAGAACTTTTCCTTTGCTTGTACAACTTGGATGCATAACTGTTTGGCACAAGAAACCTTGCTTTCAGTCTGTGTCAGCTTTCAACAAGCCTTCCTAACTGAGCTTAAGTATTTCTAGCTTGTGATTAAAAGAGAGAAATGTGCAACTCCTTTTTTCACTTGAACACTGAGAGGCTGTTATAGGATTATAAATTGGTGTATTTTCAATATGATTGTTCTTAGAAAATAGGGAGGGCTCAAGGGAGAGAGAGAGAGAGAGAGAGAGAGAGAGAGAGAGAGAGAAATTCCTAGTCATTGAAGCAGTCAGAAAGCATACAACATTTAATGATTAAGTTTGCCTTCTTATATCGATGTTACAAAACAATTATGAGAGTAACATCAAAGATTGCTGCTCATAGGTCACCAATATAGACAAAATCATATGAAAAAGTTTGAAATATTGTGTGAATTGTCAAAAATGTGCCATAGAGACACAAAGTGAGCACGATGTTGGAAAAATGGTACCAATAGGCTTTCTCAACACAGAGTTGCTGCAAACCTTCAATTTCTAAAAATGTGTAATATCTGTGAAGTACAATAATGAAAACAGCAATAAAACAAGGTGTGCCTAGATGTGTCTCTGTGGTTAAGATGGGTTTCTTGTATGTAACATATAATTGGATTTTATTTTTTATTTAACTCTAACAATCTCTGCCTTTTAATTGGTGCATTTAGACCATTCATGTTTAAAGTGATTACTGATGTAGTTTGTTTAATATCACATAGCTGTTACTACTTTCTATTTGTTGTCCTTGTTCTTTATTCCTATTTTGTCGTCTTTCTTCCTTTTGTGTTTTTCATTGAGCATTTAATAAAATTTAATTTCTCTCTTTTCTTAGCATATCATTTGTACCTTAAAAAATTTTTCGTTGGTAGTCACCCTAGAGTTTGGAATATACATTTATAACTACTTTGAAATAACACTGTATAGCTTTACATGTAGTTTGAGTGCCTTGTAATAACGTAATAATCCCAATTCTTCCCACCATCCCTTTTATTATTGATGTCATTCATTTTAGTGAAATAGAAGCATGCACAAGAATACATATGTATATATATACACATAAACATATACAATTAAATACAATGTTGCTATTATTATTTTGAACAAACTGTTATGTGAAATCAATTAATAGGAAAAATAAAAGCTTCATTTTACCTTCATTTATTCCTTTTCCATTGCTCTTCCTTTATGTAGATCTAAGTTTCTAACTTATTTTATTTTCCTTCTCTTTAAAGAACTTTTTTAAACATTTGTTTCAAGAAAATTTTTGTTTTCTGGGAAAATCTTTATTTCTACTTTACTTTAGAAGGTTAATTTAGCAGTGTATAGAATCTAGATTGGTGGGTTTTTCTCTGAAAACTTTAAATATTTCACACTACTCTCTTCTTACTCACATGGTTTCTCAGAAGTTCGATGTCATGCTTTGCCTTTCTACAGGTAAAGTGTTATTTGTTTCTTCCTTTTTTCAGGATATTAAAAATCTTTGTTTTACTGTACTTTGAAAATGACCTACCTAGGCGTCGTTTCTCTGGCACTCATCCTGTTGATGTTCTTTGAGCTTCCTAGATCTTTGGGTTGGTTTCTGGCATTCACTTGGCAAATTCTGAGTCAATACTGTTTTGAATATTTCCCTTGTTCCTTGATCTCTTCTTCCGCCTCATTTTGGTGTTTTCATCACATATATGTTATGCCTTTTGTAGTTGTCTCACAGGTCTTGGCTACTATGTTCTGGTTTTCTTTTCAGTCTTTTCTCTTTTTTTTTCCTTTTTTAGAGGTTTCTATTGAAATATCCTTAAGCTCAGAGATTTTTTCCTCAGCTGTTTCTAGTCTACTAATAAGCCATGCTGACCAAGCTGATCTCAAACTCCTGATTTTGTGATCCACCTGCCTCAGCCTCCCAAAGTGCTGGGATTACAGGTGTGAGCCATTGTGCCTGGCCAAGATATAGGTATTTTTATTGAACCAATATCGATGTCTTATTTATTAAAGATTGCACAAGCAAAGATCATTCTGTTTTGTGTTGGGTTTATAGTTTTGTAACCCTTATGCCAAATTTTGACACCTTATAGTATTTGGCAGGGATAAGTATAAAATGGCTTGATTAATAAATGCAAGCAAAACTGTATGCTGGCAAATTGATATTGATACAGGGAGTTAAGATCCTATTATGAGGTTTTCAGCTGGTTGCCTTGTATTTTCTATTGCATGATTGCTTTGGGATCTGTGGGCTATGTACTTACATGTGTTTTTGTGGCAGCATGTATTGTTCTTTTGAGTCTATTTTTAAAACTCCCTTAAGGATCTCTTGTAAGGCCAGTCTGGTTGTAACTAATTCCCTTAGTGCTTGGCTGTGTGGAAAAGATTTTATTTCTTTTTTTACCTATGAAGCTTAGTTTTTGCGGATATGAAATTCCTGGTTGGAATTTCTTTACTTTAAAAATGTTGTAAATTGGTCCCCAATCTCTCCTGGCTCATAGGGTTTCTGCTAAGAGGTCTACTATTAACCTGATGGGGTTTCTTTGTTTGTGATTTGACCTTTTTCTCTAGCTGTGTTTAAAACTTTTTCTTTAACTTTGACCTTGGATGGTCCGGTGACTATAAGCCTTGGTGATACTTACTTGTATAATATCCCCAAGGTGTTCTCTGGTTTTGTTTTATCTGGATGTCTACCTCTCTAGCAAGATTAGGAAAGTTTTCTTGAACTATTTTCTCCAATGTATTTTCTAGATTACTTTTTCTTATTCTTTTCCAAGAATGCCAATAATTTGTTGATTTGGTCACTTTGCATAATGCTATTTTTCTCTAAGACTTTGATTAGTTTAAAAAATTATTTTTTCTCTATTTTTGTCTGTCTGGGTAAGTTCAAAAGACAGATCTTTAAGGTCTGCAATTCTTTATTCTGCTTGGTCCAATCTATTGATAATGCTTTCAATTGTACTTTGAAATTCCTTAAGTAAGTTTTGTAATTGCAGAAGCTCTGATTGATTTCTTTTTAAGATGTTTATCTTTTCCTTCATTTCCTGGATTTCCTTAGAAATATTTATTTGTGTTCATTTCCAGCCTTGTCTTGGATCTCATTGAGCTTCTTTGCAATCCATGCTTTCAGTTTTTCATTTATCATTTCTGAGTTTTCTTTTTGATTTAGGGACCTTTGCTGGAGAGCTAGTGTGATCTTTTGATAGTGTCACAACTTTCAGATTTTTCAGGGTAGCAAAATTTTTTCACTGGTTTCTTTTCATCTAGCAATACTAGCACTTCTAATTTTTGTCATTATTTTCATGAAAATGTGATTTTTTTTTCTTTCTTTTCTTATTGTTATTGTTTTTTTCTTTCTTTCTCTTAACCTCCTCCCTAGGGGAAGTGACTGCAGAGTATGTTGGGTAGGGTCTTTTGACTTTGCTTTTACAGCTCTATGTACTTCTGTCAGTGTATTTTACAAAGGGCCTTGCAATTTTATGTACAGACCAGTAGATGGTGGTTATGAGTAACAGTCATCTGTGGCTAACACAGCTGAGTAAATACTTGAAATCTTGTTAACTGGGAGAATCTCTATGTTGCTTCAGGCAATTGGCCAATCCATGAATTGCACAGAGGTCTGGATTCCGTGCTCAGCCCCACTGGGAGGGCCAAGATGAGTAGCACTAGGCTAGGCAGGCCTGACTCTAGGTTTGCCAATTATTGGCACAAACACTACCCCAGTGAGAGTATCTACTGCATGGCCACCAAGTGCCCAGAGGTCTGCCTTGACATGGATCTGGGAAACCTTCTTGTCCTCAAGTTCTCTGCAAAGGGTGAGGGGGTGGCCTAAACTCCAAATCTGGCACCAAGGATACTCCAAATACCTGGTAATCTGCTTGATCATGGAGCAGAGTGGGGCCCCCTGTACCATAATCTCTGTGTAGGAATTATGTTGCAATTCAGGCTGCTGATCTTAATGAACAGCTGCTTCAACTGCTTGGACATCTGCATGAGTATGGGGCAGAGAGGGCCCTGCTGCACTATCGTCTGTGTGCAGGGTGAGGTGGCTCAGACAGCTGATCCAGGTAAGTGAGTTCTCCAACTGCCTGATGATCTGCCTGGGCATAGAGCAGACAGGACCCCATTGCACCGTGATCTCAGGAGTGAAGGCTGTGGCATCTAGCAATGATACTTGCAGACTGGTTCTAGGTCTCAAAGCTGGCTATGCCTGTAAGTCTCATTGCCCAGAATAAACTACATAAAGTTTTATTAAATAGTACAGGCTCTAGATAATAAAATTGGCATGTTTATGAACAACGATATTTGATAACAATCTTAAGTAAGGGAAACAGGGTAGTAGTTCTTCTCTGTGATGCTGGTAATGTTCTATATCTTTACTGTTCAATAGAATTTTGTGAAATAATGTGAATTTTATATCGGCATTGTCCAGTATGGTAACCACTAACTACATGTGGCTACTGAGCACTTAAAATAGGTTTAGTGTTACTAAGGAACTCAATGTTTATTTTTATTTAATTTTAAATAATTTAATATAAATAATGATAGGGGGCTAGTGGTTACAATGTTAGTAAGTACAGTTCAATATTTTGTTTTAAATGCAGAGACGTATTGACTGCCTTTTTCATTGCCCAGTATATACTCAGTATTTAGTGATTCTTATAGAGAGGAATTAATATTTGCTAAAAGATTGAAAATTGAATGTTTCTGCAGAAGGGCCTAACAAATCAAAGGAATGCTTTACTACTTCAGAATAAAATAAACTATTATTCTTTCAGTTTGATCTAAATTATGCCACTGATTCAGTTTTTCCAGGGTTCTAAGGTTAAAACAAAAAAATATAGGGATAAAAGTTTGAGGAGGCTTGAAAAGTTCATAGAAATGTGGTTCGGAAAATTGGGAGACAATTTCAGGTTGATTTTTTTTTTCTTATTGTGGTTTTAGTAAAGGTCTGTACCAAATACAAGTGTAAACTGATTTGAAGTTTTCTTTATTTAGAAACTTGATTCTTGGCTGAAAGGAGGAGCTGTTTTATATTCTTACACATAATATCAATTTTCCCTTCCTCAGTCAATGATTAAAGAAGTCCATTTACCTCTAGTTTATTCAGTAAAGGAAACTGGAACTCCCATTTGAGCCTGGAACACAAATTATTAAAAAAAAAAAGTAGTCTTTTAATTAATGTCCAGATAGCAAATGAGGAAAGCTAGTTTTTCAGGAAAAACAGTAACAACATTAAACTGGCCTCTTCATCAAGTCCACAGACTTATACATTATAAATTTGTAATCGTATAAGAGTAGGAAGAACAATATGGAATTGCTCTGGTGGGAATGATGTGAAGAGAGAAATGCTATCAGGGGAGGTGAGCCAATAGCATGTATAATAACTACTCTCTTGTATTTGTGTGCCTGCAAGAGTTTTACAATACTCAGCCCAAACATGAACAGAGGCCCTCTGGCTTGACTGTAATTTCACCAAGTGAGCCTTCTTAATGTAGCCAGCTTTCCTTTATTAAAATGTCTAAGATTTTTAAAGAAGGCAAAGCTATAAAAACTGCACTAAAATTTGTTTCTGGTTGGATGTAAGTTTGTTGATACTTTTAAGTTTTTTGCTGCCCAGTCCAATATATTTTTCCCAGGCATAATGAGCTTATTATGCCTCCATAACAAGTAGCCCCCGAATCCCAAGGCTTGATCCAACAAAGGTCATTTTCTGCTCACTCTTCACCTCTTATAGGTCTGCCAGCAGGCTCTGCCCATCATAGTTACTCACTGCCCCAGGCTGACCCAGGCTAAACCTTGACATTTGCTTTCAAGTTGCCCAAGGCAGGGAAAAGGGAATATAGCCAATTACATAGTGGCCCTTAAACCTTTGGCCTAGAAGTGACACAGGTCACAACTGCTACATTCATCTGGATAAATGCATGTTATTTGGTGGTGAATAACTGTTAAAGATGTAAAGAGGTACAAATTTATCACAGTCTCAAAAGAGGGGCAAAGCAAGTATTTGAGTAGCCTGTAGGTGACTAGCATGTCCCAGGGTACAGCAGTTCAGTTGGACACTAAAGAACATTCAGAAAGGAAATGATTCCATAGTCTAGAATATTTGGAAACGTTGGGTCAAACAAATTGAGGTCTATTTCTTCATTGTGGGATTGCTAGTATTTAATGCTGTGAAGTGGATATCTAAGAACGTGTTATAATATGAGGTGTTTTCCAAATTCATTAAACTGTGGAATTTTTTTCTTCACATAGCATCTGAAAAAACATTCTTTGCCTGGTTTTCTTTCCAAGATGAATTTTGTGGGTACTTTCTGAGCCCCTCTTCAATTGATCTAATTTCTCTTTATTTAATAGGATTGTTTACATATTATTCTTTAAAATTATTTGAAGCAGAGAGATAATAAGTAATAACATTTCTAAGAAAAGATCATGGATGTCAAAAGGAAATTCTTTTTTCAGAAAAGTTATACATTAGAATTTTGTTGATGAATGTTAAAGTATATGGTAGCAGACAAAGAGGTCTACTTCAAATTTCTTTGAAGCTCTGAAGTAGTATCCATGACTTTGTCTATACCACCTGACTATAGTACTTCTAAGTTTAAAGTTTGGGAGAGATTTTGTTTTTAAGAGCCTGCCAGATTGCAAGGTGTAATTTATCTACAACTTCAGTGAGATAAAAGTTAATTAAAATGTATTAACTCTTGCTCAGAATAATACATTCTGCTAATTTGAGGAAAAAAATTGTTAGTAACAGTTACATGGCATATGGAAACTGAATTAGAATATTTAGGGATAATAACAGTTTTCACATATTTTTTTTTGAAAGAAAGAAAGAAAAAAGAAGAAAGGAAGAGTGAAAGAAAAAAAAAGAATGTAAGAGAGAAAGAAAGAGGAAGAGAAAGAGGGAGAGAGAATGGGATTCTTGTTCTATTGCCCAGGCTAGAATGCAGTCTAAAAATGGGTATTAAAAACCTCTTTTATGCCAATAAT
>CAUYLG010078024.1:0-23902 GCA_963573385.1 Cacajao melanocephalus
AGCATGGGAAGAAATGCCAGATATAGGTGAAGGGGAGGAAAGCAGCAAATCACACTGCCACGTGTGTACCTATGCAACAATCGTGCATGTTCTTCACATGTACCCCAAAACCTAAAATACAATAAAAATTAAAAAAAAAAAGAAAGTAAAGGAATAACATAACGGCTACTCCATAGACAGAGCAGCCCCCAGGGCTGCTGATTGCCCATTTTTATGGTTATTTTTTGATGATATACTAAACAGGGGATGCGTTATTCATGCCTCTGCTTTTTTGACCATATAGGGTACCCTCCTGATGTTTCCATGGCATTTGTAAACTGTCATGGTGCTGGTGCAAGTGCAGCAGTGAGGACGCCCAGACCAGAGGTCACTCTCGTGGCCATCTTGGTTTTGGTGGATTTTGGCCAGCTTCTTTACTGCAATCTGTTTTATCAGCAAGGTCTTTGTGACCTGTATCTTGTGCAGACCTCCTAGCTCATCCTGTGACTTAGAATGCCTGGATCGTCTGGAAATGCAGCCCAGTAGGTCTCAGCCTCATTTTACCCAGCCCCTATTCAAGATGGAGTTGCTCTAGTTCGAACGCCTCTGACAATATTGAAAACTTAACATGCTCACATCCCTCAATGTGGCACATTCAGAGTCTTCCTAGTGACAAACTCACTTCTTCATCACCAACAGGGCTCCACTTCACAATCTGTCCATGCCATTCCTTCCACCACTTGAAGGAGGATCATCGCTACTTCCAAATGCCTCTCCAAACTCACCTAATATAGGCAGAAAGCTTGTCAGGATGAATTCTGCCTGGGGTCATTTATTTTATATCCTTTTGACACTCTGAAAATTCAGAGCACTCAATTCTTACAGTTATTGCTTTTCAACTGTTGTCACAGAAACTCGCTTATGTATTTGGTCTCTACTGTTCCTCAGCACTTGAAGGTGGAACCAATCTTTCATGAGCTGTTCCTAACAGTGCTCAGATAGAAATATGTTTTTCCCCCAACTCTGAGAATGAGGTGGGAGAGTTTTCATATTGTTCTTATTTTCATTTTCTCCCTAATTTGTATGGATGTATGGCCATGTCGTTATAAAGCAAATATAAGCACATTAAATAAACTTTGAAATGTAAAGAAAAAACTAGAATAGTTCATCAACCAAGTCTAAGCACTGTTAAAAGTTCTTGAAGTTCTTTCATGACAGTAACAGGTAACAGGCTTTGTTTGATGCATCTTTTGCAGAGTTGAACAAATTATTTTGGATTTGCAGATTTGAAGTTGGAATGTATCATAAGATAGCCTTGGTAGTTTAGTATAGCTGTGATTAAGAAGACACATCCTTCCTGGGTTGATGAATCCTGGCTCAGCCATTAACCAGCACTGTGACTTTAAGCCAGTTGCTTGATCCGTCTGACTTTGGGCATATCTGTATGCCTTCAGAAAGTGTTATTCCACTACACATACATTACATATATTCCTAATTTTATATAATGTCCCATGCAAGCAGTTACCCTTATTGTTATACAGTCTTTTTTTTTTTGGAGATGGAGTCTCTTTCTGTTTACTCTGTCACACAGCAGCAGGATCTTGGCTCACTGCAACCTCCGCCTCCCGGGTTCAAGCAATTCTCCTGCCTCAGCTTCTGGAGTAGCTGGGACTACAGGCACGTGCTACCACACCCAATTTTTTGTATTTTTACGAGACAGGGTTTCACCATGTTATCTAGGCTGGTCTCAAACTCCTGACCTCAGGTGATCTGCCTGCCTCAGCCTCCCAAAGTGCTGGGATTACAGGCATGAGGCACCACGCCCAGCCTATTATACAGTCTTCATAACCAAACTTCAAATTGTTCTATAATATTCTATTTAATCAATGGCTCAGAGTTAAGTAAATGTTTTCTTTTTGGTCAAATGCAGTGTTTTATTAACTGAAAAAAAGATCAATGTCTTCAATTTGTAGTGGATGAATAAATGAATTATTATCTGCCAGCTCCTGGGCTCTGTGTAAAATAAAATAAAAACCAGCCCACAAGACCCTGGGTAGAGCCCAAACCCGTTGTACTTCATTTATATTCGCAATGAGAACAACCTGGAATGAGCCTTCCAAGAACCCCTGCACAGGCACGATCCATCATCGCCGTGAAGCGTGGGAACACACCTGAGGTGAAATGAACCACTCATTGTCAGCCCAGCCCCTTATCAGTGCCCATGACCATCAGGGCTCCCGCCAGCACATCCCCCGCAGCCCATGGCCCCACCCAGTTATTACACAGAGCACGAGGGGCTCTCTGGTCAAACAAGGTATGTCACAGGGACGGCGTCTCCTGCCATGCATTTAGCCGCACACTGCTAGATGCATTTGCGCGTCGCAGCTCTCCCTTTCTTGCTAGGTTTTGGTTTCTCTTCTGTCACTCTTATCCACACAGTGACTGCGTCATGGCCCTTATGCTCAGCCAGCATAAGAATGCACGCTCTCTCCAGTCTTCTGGTGTGTGAGAACCTCTTCCTCCACATCATGTACACACACACACACACACACACACACACAAACGTGCATGCACTGTACAGATATTTCCTCTATCTTCAGCTCCTGAAAAAAACAGGAATTTTTGTTTTGTCCCTCTCCTAAGCCCTAGGTCTGTGCTTCTGTCCACTCCACAGGGGTGCTTTGATTCCACGCATGCTACACTCGCCTCTGCTCTCTCAGCTGGCGCTGTCTAGGTGCCCTTGGGTCTCTCCTGTGTTCCAGCTTTATTTATATATTTATTTTGAGACGGGGTCTCACTCTGTCACCCAGGCTGGAGTACAGTGGTGAGATCATGGCTTGCTGCAGCCTCGACCTCCTATGCTCAAGCAATCCTTTCAACTCAGCCTCCCGAGTAGCTGGGACTACAGTTGTACACAACATGCCCAACTAATTTTTAAATTTTTTGTAAAGCCAGGGTCTTGCCACATTGCCCAGGCTGGTCTTGAACTCCCAGGCTCAAAGGGATCCTCCTGTCTCCGCCTCCCAAAGTATTGGGATTACAGGCGTGAGCCACCACACCTGGCCCAGCTCTTCTCTATTTCATCTTGTCTCTGCATTTAATATTAGGTTGGTGCAAATGTAATTGCAGTTGTTTCACTGAAATTACTTTTACACCAACCTAAACACTTTAAAGAGGGCTGCCGGCCTTGAGAATCCCATTTCTTAATCATTTATGTATAGATTCTCTCCTTTTTTTTTCCCCCTAAAAATTCTGGTTCTAAAGTCAGATTCTCTCCTTTATTTCCCCCTAAAGATTCTGATTCTAAAGTCAGATTCTCTCCTTTTTTCTCCCCTAAAGATTCTGATTCTGAAGTCAGACAGAGCTGGGTAACCTTGGGTCACTGAATTTCTTGAGCCTCAGTTTTCTCATCTATAAAACAGGGCTCTTTTAGTATCAACTTGCTTCACAGAGTTGTCAAGACAATTAAGTCATCTAGCACATGTCCTACACTTGGCACAGTGGTTGAGACTGAGAAAGCACACAAATGTTAGCAATTATTACTACTGTTATCATAATTAATTACACTCATGAATAACAATCCTCAGTTGTTTAAAAAAGCCTGCGTAGGCTGGGTGCAGTGGCTCACATCTGTAATCCCAGCACTTTGGGAGGCCGAGGCAGGCAGATTACCTGAGGCCAGGAGTTTCACACCAGCTTGGGCGACATGGCGAAATCCTGTTTCTATAGGGGAAAAAGCAACCCCCACGCCCCAAAAATTAGCCAGGCATGGAGGCACAGACTTGTAGTCACAGCTACTTGGGTGGCTGAGGTGGGATCAATTGAGCCTGGGATTTGGAGGTTGTAGTGAACTAAGATAGGGCCACTGCCCTCCAGCCTGGGCGACAGAGCGAGATCCTGCCTCAAGACAAAATAAAAATAAAAATGCCTGTGGTGCCCCAAGAGCTTGTCATTTTGTACGTTCATCCATCCCAGACTTTCTTACCTCCACCTAGGAACGCTGTTCAACCTAAAACTCTTAACTCCTGGTTAATTTTTCTTTTCCCTGGACTTGTAAAATTAACAAACCTATGTTAAAATCAGAAGAATCTGAATTCTACTCTCACAGAAGAATAAAAATGGCTGTGACCCTGCACATGTAACAGTCTCTCTGGGTTCTCTCTTGCCTGAAAAATGAAGAAGTTGGACCTGATTTTCCAAGCACATTCCAGAAGCTTCCACCATTCCAAAGACAATCACCCCTACACACAGCCCTCTTGGCTAGAGCAGTGCCATGCGCTGTGAACAAGTGCACATCCTAGCACTGCCCCCAAACTATACCCCTGTTAGCTCCATGTCAGGATTTGGA
Source organism: Cacajao melanocephalus (assembly GCA_963573385.1). Lineage (NCBI taxonomy): Eukaryota > Metazoa > Chordata > Mammalia > Primates > Pitheciidae > Cacajao > Cacajao melanocephalus. The sequence continues at coordinate 4,328 of CAUYLG010078024.1, forward strand.
TGGTGTCTACACTGCCTGGCACCTCAGCAGTCTCAAAGGGCTGACCCAGACCCTTTCATAAGAAGCAGTTTCTAATTGGTATAAATCTCAGCTCTGTAAGGAAGGAAAATGAACTGCAAGCTCTGCTGAAAAACTAGGACAAGGTTCTCTTTAGCAAGTCTCCAGGTAGTGTTCCGACAATCACTGGGTATCACGAGCCTTAAAATACGCCCCCGCCTGGTACGGTGTCTCCCGATTAAGCTGGCTGCCACAGCCAAGGGCATGGCAGGCAGAAATGGCAAATTTCAAAACCACACAATTACTAGTAGTTTGGAAAAAATCGTTTGAAACACCATGCCAATCATTTAATTCATTTTCCAAGCCCTTTTTAAATGCAAAATATGCTAATATGTTGTTGAGTGTCCAGCATGGAACCTGCTAAACCCAGGGCTGGTGGGAATGGGGCACAGCGAGAATAATGGCCCATTTTCCCTCTGGGGAAGAAAATAGGGCCATGCCACTAGGCTCAAGTGTTTCTTTGTACTGCCTTCAGCTACAGAAGGTGTGATCACCCTTAGAGTCACAGATTCGGGAATAATGGGTTTCTTTTCTGCCTAGAGCCCAAGTCCTGCCACTGGTAAGTGAGATGTATCCTTGAGTTGTCTGTTAACTCCTCCTGGAGAGTCGGGGATAATGAAGGAGGAAATAAAGAGAGTGGGAGAGAGAGGAATTTATGACTTGGAGGAATAAATTAATTTAGGCCCACAGGGGTTGGTGCAGTGTGGTTTTTGACAAACGATATAGTCCTGCTTTTTCAGGACTCTATTTCGCTTACCTGCATATGCAGAAGGATAAATTACAGACCAGGAGTCTCTTTTTGAGGTTTCAGGTGAATCAGCTTCTTTACCAAATATTATAGCCATTTTGCCAAAAACCATGGCTTCTTGCACCTATTTTATAACACTCCCCTCACTTTTTTTTTTTTTTGAGGCAGAGTTTCACTCTTGTTGCCCAGGCTGCAGTGCAATGGCACGATCTCAGCTCACCACAACCTCCACTTCCCGGGTTCAAGCAATTCTCCTGCCTCAGCCTCCTGAGTAGCTGGGATTACAGGCATGTGCCACCACACCCGGCTAATTTTTTAGTTTTAGTAGAGACGGGGTTTCTCCATGTTGGTCAGATTGGTCTCAGATTCCCAACCTCAGGTGATCCACCTGCCTTGGCCTCCCAAGTGCTGAGATTACAGGCATGAGCCACCGTACCTGGCCTTAACCTATTTTATTCTACAATTAAAAGCTGCAGCTCCCAGTTATTTAATAAGCACATACTACTGGGTACTATTTTGTATACCCAGTTCTGAACTAGTGTTGGTGGAGGGGGTACAATACAGGAATACGACACATACATCTAGGCCTTTATAGCTATTATTAACCCACTTATGCCAGAGGTTACAAGTTTTTGAATTTTTGCATGAGTGCGAAATCAGACCTTGGCGATGACCTTGAGCAGTAGGATCTAAATCACTCCACATGTTTAGCATTCCAATAATGGAACATTAGGCATAAGTTGGTTAACTGAGCATTGACTATCTTCCCAGGACAACTAAATGCTTAACCGTAACTATATACCTTGATTGCTGTGGGAGACACACAACAGACAAAAAGGAAGTGAGGTATGCATGGCAGAGCGGGAAAGTCAGAATGCAATCTACCAAGTCTCTCAAGGCTTGCCAACTGGTAACTAGGGCTGAATTTAGCCCTTAGACAGGCTTTCTTTGACCTGTACAATTTTTTTTTTTTTTTGAGACACAGTCTTGCTCTGTCACCCAGGCTGGAGGGCAATGGCATGACCTTGGCTCACTGCAACCTCTGCCTCCCAGGTTCAAGTGATTCTCCTGCCTCAGCCTCCTGAGTAGCTGGGATTAGAGGCGCCCACCACCACGCCCAGCTAATTTTTGTATTTTTAGTAGAGACAGGTTTCACCATGTTGGTCAGGCTGTTCTGAACTTCTGACCTCAGGTCACCCACCTGCTTCAGCCAGTGGTTTAAACATTTTGAACATGTCTCATAAAATTTAAGATTTCCATCTTTTCTTGAAAAAATTAAAAAGGGACTATCTGGCCTCACCGAGCCCACATTATTTCATGGAAACAATCAGCCGGGGCTCAGTGGCAATTGTCTCTTTTGGACTGGACGTGGGCTCTCTCTAATTTGCCAAAGTCACCACCACTCCCTATTACTTACCTCTGGCTAGCCTCTCTCATGCCACTGACCTGCCAGGCCCATGTATGCATTTGATTTTGCAAGCCTGGCCTAGGATAGGTGTCTTACCTTGCAGATGAGGAATTTGAGGACTAGAGAGAGAGAGAAGCAAGTACAGGTCTCTCTGCTGGACAGCTAGGTCTGTGCAATTTTTATTATATTACACTGTGTGTCATCAAGGGCAACCTAAGGGTTATAGGGCACATTAAATACAGGAGGACCATTATAACTACACGATGAGTAGATGAGCGAATGAGTGAATAGATGGACGAGTCCAGGTCATAGATGCTGCAGGGTGTGGAGGGGCTTTTGGTGGACACGAGACCTGGGGGAAAAGGGTGGAATAAGAGCAGGCCCAAAAGAGCTCAGGAAAGAAGTGAAGGGTTCTTTGCTTACTCAAGGACCTGAAGGTCCATTTATTCAGTGTTGCTTATTTGTAACTTTTCAGATGTATTTTTATTATAAAGTAGAACATAGAAACAGAAAAGCGCATACTACATAAACATAGAAACTGTTTTCATTGTTTGTAACATTTTTTGGCTCCTGTTTTCTTTCCAAAAGCCATCAGAGCTCCTTTAAAATCAGGGTTTCCCCGTGCTTTTTCAAGTGTATTCACTGCAGAGTAATAGATCGGCCTACCTCCTCCAGCTTGCCATGGCACAGCAAAAATATTAGGGGGCAAGCGGTTGAGAGACTTGGGGTGCATGCCCCAACTTGGACACATGAGGAAGGCAGGATACCTTCTCTGAACCTCAGATGGAGCCAATATTCTAATGTTCTGGGAATCTATGAAGCTACAAATGATGGGGCTAGCAAGAGGCACTGCCAGGGTGTCTGGGAACAGAAAGACGTTGATGTGATCACTTCCTAGCTTAGACTGGAAGCTAAATCATTGTCATGCCTGCATTAGCAGGATAGATTTGACAAGAAGCCAGGCGCAGACTGTACCACAGATCCCTCCACGTGGCAGAATTATGATGGGCTGAATGTTTGTGTCCACCCAAAATTCATGTTGAAATCCTAACACCCAATTTGATGGTATATGGAAGTGGGGCCTTTGGGAGGTGATTAGGTTGAGATGAAGTCAGGATGGCAGGGCCCTCATGATGGCATTAGTGTCCTTATGAGAAGAAGAAGATAGGGGAGCAGGGCTTTGCTCTCTGTCCCTGCCATGTGAGGACACATGAGAAGGTAGTTGTCCACAAATCAAGAATCACCAGGATTCACATTTGCTGGCACATTCATCTTAGACTTGATCCAGACTCCAGAAGTAAATGTTTGTTGTTGAAGTCACCCATCTATAGTACTTTGTTATGGCAGCCTGAACTAGAACAAGGATGTTGGTAAGAAGGGAACTTAGAGGTCATGGGCTCTGAGTCCCCGGTTGACAGGTGAGCACACAGGAGTTTGAAGGAGAGATGTGACTTGCCCAAGGTCTGACCCAGAGTATTAAACCGTACCCTATAGGTTTTCCTTCAGTCTTTTTTCCAATCAGGGCCTCTCAAAGTGCCAGAGACCTGAGGGCAGGGGGTGTGACTAGGAGAGCTTATTGGACTAGACCTCTCATTCATGAAATGACATGAATTTAAACTTTTGACACAGTCCACACAAGACACAGCTGAATGCAGCAGTCTGAATTTGGGACAATACCACCTATAAGATCCCCCGAATAATATATCTTACATATAAACCTTGGGATAAACTGGTCCGCCACACCTAAAGTTCTATTGCATAGCAGTTTAGACGTCAAAAGAGACAGCTGTTGATTTGAATATTTTACAAACCCACAATTTTTGTAATCTGGTTTCAATATTTTTTGCTACTTTCATATGTCAGGAGACTAAAAATATGGACCATAATATGGTGTCCAGGATCTCTCTTGACCTGGGAGAGGCCTGATCCCATGGCAGAGCTCAAAAACCAGGACTTGGAGGGAGGTGCTTTAAGTTCATTGAACAAGAACAGGGATGGGGTGCAGGAAAATGGAGCATTTCTAGCTCAGTCAAGGCAGCCAGAACAACTTGCATGCTTACGAAGTGCCAGGGATGTGCCGAAGGTTGGGTATAACAATGACCAAGGCTCGGCCATGAGGAAGTCATGACTCAACCAGGCCGCCAGGCACTGAGCCAGCTATAAAGCAATGTGATAAGTACTGTGACAGTGGGGGATAGAAAGTGTGGGGGTCATTGGGGGAGAATGTGCATGTGCCTGAGGATACACCAACAGGCAGATGGCATGACTGGAGGTGCAGCAGGCAGAATAGTGCCCTGTCACCCTCAAAAGGGGTCCATATTCGAATCGCCAGAACTTGCAGTTATGTTTCCTTACGTGGCAGAAAGAACTTTGCAGATGCGATTAAGTTCTGGATCTTGAGATGGGGAGATTATCCCGGCTTAGCCAGGTAGGCTAAATGTCATCATGAGGGTCTTTATAAGTGAAGGAGCCAGGCAGGAGAGCCAATGTTGGGATGATGCGGCTGGAGAAAGACTCAACTGCCAGCTCTGAAGATGGACAGGGGCTGGAAGTCAAGGAACATGGGCAGCCTCTGGAAAATGGAAAAGGCAAGAAAATGATTCTCCCCCAGAGCCTCCAGAAGGAACAACTCTGCCCACACTAACTCTGTGAGGTCCATTTTGGACTTTTAAATTCTAGAAACGTCAGATAACAAATTTCTGTTGTTTTCTATCATCCGTTTGTGCTCATGTGTTACGGCAGCCATAGAAAACTAACACAGTAGGAGAATCAGACCCAGAGATGGGGGAGTGGCCCTATGTTGGGTACCAAATATCCTCTTTGACTCTGTTTCTTCCTCTGAAAACATGAGCCCTGGGCTGCATGGTATCTAGGGTACCTTCCAGTTCTGACACTTTGTGTTTTGATGGAAGAGGGGAACAGCCACTGTACTACAATGGCTGACAACTTATTGCGAGGGTTGACAGAGAACAGCATATCCCTAAGCACATTAGTGGAATTTCAGTTCTATGGACTGTTGGTGAGGGTTCACGGGAAGAGAGCTCTCCATGTGGCAAATCACTACGGAGCATTTCCCAGCCCCAGTTTGTTCTAGGCCATTAGAGTCAATGGTGCGTGGGACAGGCAAGGTCTCTGTCCTCATGGAGCTGAGATCAGGGAGTGAGCGACTGCACAGGTGAACGGATAAGTACACAAGCTAATTTCTGCCAGTCATTAGTGCCATAAAGAAAAGCATCCTGGTGATGAGAAAGAGCAGGTTTCCATAGGGCGGACAAGGCTGGCCTCCCAAGATCAGATTTGACTCAGGACTAAGTGATGAGATGAGACAGGCAAGAAAGGAAAGGGGAAGGAAGTTTGAAAAGATATTGAGCTCAACAAAATTAAACAGAATTATATATGGAGGGGTTCTGAGGGTTTGAATGTATGAATTGATTCATGTGTTCATTCGACACAGTGTTTTATTAAATCAGACAGTGTTCTAGGTGCCAGTGACTCAGTACTGACCAAAACAGACAAGGGCCCTAAGCATGCAGCATCCTTACTGTGTGGAAGACAGACTACACAAAAGTCAACAGGTGAATATGAAATCAGGAGGTAAAAGTTACTCTGAAGAACTGAGCAGGATGAGTGGATAGAAGGTGTCCACAGCAGCTCTAACTGGTCTGGGAGGACCCCTCAGAGGTGTCCATATCTGAGCACGGATCTAATATGCATTAGATCAGCATGCATTTCCCAAACTGAAATGACAAGGGAACCTCTTTGTCACAGAGCATCTTTCAGGTCTCTGCTTCTCAGAACATGCTTTGAGAAACGCGGGCATGGAGACGGTGGAAGCAGAAAGCTGGCGTCTTCATACTCCCGAGACCCAGGTGCTCATGTTGGAATGGAGACTCTGAATCTCACAAATGCAAAGTAAGACCTTTCATATAGGAGTCTCCTCACCTATCCCCAACTGGGAGGTCTCTGCTTGACTTGAGGATTGGCAAAGCAATGCACACACTCTCCCCAGCGCTGCGCTGGATTCACGCTGGTTCTGCAGAGTTCGTGGAGATAGAGAACATTTAACCCATGGTTAGATAAAATGGCTGCTGCAGGCCTGAGCAGATGCTAGTTTTTCACATGTCAGAGAGAGCTGAGCATAAAAACAGGAATCCTTCTCCTAGGATGTTACGCTGTTCTAAAGAATGTGTTATTCATTTTACAGTGAGGTCAAGAGACAATGATCAAGGTCCCCAATTCCAGGGATCTTTGCCCAAGATTTCCTTCTGTCTTGATAAAGGATTAAATTCAACACGCAAAGACCAGACACAAGATCTGGGACCCAGACCAGGACACATGCTGCATTCATGGAAAGTACACACCCTGAGAGGGTTACTAACATTCTCCCCAAGGAATCCATAGGGAATTTTACAGAAAACGAGCCACCTGTCCCTGCAATGTCCTTTCCTGTCTAGAAGAGGCTGTCTGGACTTTCTCACAGCTGAAATCGGATGAGGTACATTATGTATTCAAGTCCTGTTGCAGCCAGCCTTCCAGCCTGCCACCCCGAGCCACTGCCTGCCCAGCTCCAGCAGAAATGCCTCTCCCAGGAGCAGCCTCCACTCACCGTCCACCAGGCCTCGCGCCCACCAGAGGAGCACTCCAAGAGCCCAGGCACAGGCCTTACCTGGCAGGTGGTGATGTCGCTGGCTTCCCACATTCCTCCCAGCAAGAAGTCAATGCAGAGACAGATGGGAACGGTCTATCCCCTGAGAGCTGTCACCTTTTCCGGACCTCTGCTTCCCAGGAGTGGGGAGACAAGCACTAAACCAAACCTGGGAGCAGTCCCTCTGCTTGGGAGGCTCTCGTCACCTTCTGTCTCCAGTCATCTTTTCAGCTCAGCTCAGTTACCACTTCCTCTAGGAAGCTGTCTCGATCAGGGCAAATCCTGCCATTTGGGGTTTTTAGGGTGCATCAGGCCTCCTTTTATGAGCATGTCTCCTATGAGATGGCCTCAAGTCTGAGCTCTGCAACTCGCTGGTCCTTGAGCAAATCCTACTGTTCCCTGAGCCTCAGTTTTTGAAGGAAAGGGGTTGATAAAATGCTCTCTCAGGTCCCTTTTGGTTCCAACCTCTGGGATTTCCCTTCCCAAAACAAGAGCCGCCACCACAGCAGCAACCCAAGTCGGGGTCTTGACCTTCGGAAAATCCCCCTCCCTCTCTGGGCCTTCACTCGCTCAGCACTTTAATCATGGAGTAAAGCTATGATACTGGTTTCCAAGTTTTTTAAGTCATGAAATTCATTTTTTAAAAAATGCAATCTAATACCTAATACCAGTAAGAAAAGAGCTGCTTTGCTTGACAAAAGAGCGAGGGTCTGTAAGGCCCCTTTCTATTGGCCCTCTGAGGCGTCCTCTCTCAATAGGGCTCCGAGAAGCCCAGTTTTAAAGTCACACTAGGCTGGGCACAGTGTCTCACACCTATAATCCCAGCACTCTGGGAGGCCAAGGCGGGTGGATCACCTGAGGTCAGGAGTTTGAGACCAGCCTGGCCAACCTGGTGAAACATTTTTTCTACTAAAAATACAAAAATTAGCTAGGCGTGGTGGTACATGCCTGTAATCCCAGCTACTCGGGAGGCAGAGGCATGAGAATTGCTTGAAACCAGGAATTGGAGGTTGCAGTGAGCCGAGATCATGCCTCTGCACTCCACTCTGGGCAACAGAGTGAGACTCTGTCTCTAAATAAATAAATAAGTCACGCCCGTAGCAGCACCGTGTGTCAGGTTCCAATGTCTGCCCACTCTCACCTCACCTCACATGTTGCCTGCATCCTGTGAGGTCCAGGATCTTCTTTTTCAGAAATGTCCAAAAGATAACAAAGGCTTGCGTGCTCCTTTTTTTTAAGTGCCTGATTTCAAACAAGGCTCCAAAGGACATAAGATATGAGATTTATTAAGGTGGGAGGAGAGAAGCCAATAAAATAACCTATTAGCAAATCACTGCTATGGAAGCCAAAGCCCCGACTGTTACAACAAAGGACATAAGCCCTTACTCTAGCTTAGCCTGGTCACAGAGGAGGCACAGATGCCCATGGAGCTGGCCCAGCCCCTAACAAGCCCCCGGGCACCTCCACTGCATCCCATCCTGGCGCCTAGCAGAACTCTAGTTCCTGTCCAAGCAGGGCTGGGCAGCAAGTCAGGAAGCCTGGCAGCTGGTCCCCAGGAGACGCCAGCAGAGCCAATGACACAAAGAGGGACTCCTGGTCCCTGCAGAACCAGCGTACCCCCTCTCCAGAGTCTAGAATTCGCTGAAACATTGCCCACCCCTCACTGCTACCCAGATGTGAATGACTGTGTGGCTTTCCACAGCTAGGACTGCAGACTCCTTCCTTCCTTTATTTCTGACGCCTTCTGAATTCATCACCCTCTGCTGGGTGGGTGAGTACAACGAGCAGAGGTTTTTGGAGCAGGAGGAAGCACCCCGGCTGCTTCCATGTCAGGGGGACACAAGAACACATGAAGATGCCTTCTGGCAGGAGGCTCAGAGCATAGGCCTGTGAGGGCACCCGACCACCGGCTTTGATTTGGAAGCCAGGGTGGCTGACCTTTCAGAACCAGAGACACACCTTTTATATTTGGAGGCAGCTGATTTTTATTCTTATTATTTTTAAAGGCTCTAAAGCTCCCATAAAACCATCTTGTGGAGTTGGAGCTTCCTTTAGTTTTCCTTCCATTCTTATTCAGCTTATAAAAATGCATAAAATCAGGAGTCATTCTGCCACCCCAAATGCATCCCTCTCTCAGCCCCGTCGTCTGGTGACAATTCTCCGTATCAGTCCCAAGACAGCAGCTGAGCTTCCTGCACAATCCGGCATCTCCCCCAACCCCCGCTCCCACTCGCTTGTCCTGCCCAGTCCTCTTGAATTTTAACTGTCAACTCTCCAGTGACAGACACAGCAAGCCTGAAGGGGAGGGAGGCGGGTGCTATTTATAATTCGGCGGCGTTCACCCTCAGAACACGGCCATTTTTTCCAGGCTGCCTGCCAAAGGCCCACATTCCCCAGGCTCTATATATGGGCCTCTCTGCAGGTCCCTGTGGCTCTCTCTCTCGCCTCTGAGGGGCCTGAGCTCCTCCTTGGCCTTCAAGGAGGCCACAGCCAGCCCCACAGCCTGGACTTCCTCCAGGACAGCGGACAAGAGTCAGGGACCCTGGGGGTACTGACCTGGCAGGGATTGGAGAGCAGCCGGCTTCTCCCCCTGAGTTTGAGTAAGAATGGCAAGGAAAAAAAAATGCATCGTTGCTATCAAACATTAGATCACCCCTTCTTTTTGCCAAGTGGTTTTCAATTGTTTCCATCATGATGTGACTGAGGTTCACGGCAGTCTCGCCAACCCCGGAGGGCTCTGAAAGCTGGATTTATGGACGCCCTTCGTGAGGCAGATGGGAAGGGAGGCCTGCAGAGGATGGGCAGGCCAGCCAAGCCGAGGGTGCAGGGCTTTGGACAGGCAGATATTTTCTGCAGGCTCTCAGCTTTGATTAGCATATATTAAGGATACGAGAGAGAAAGGTGTCCAGCCTCTTGTGGATATTTAGATGTAACCACTTCGTTGCCTTCTGGAAGCCAAGCCTGGAGGCGAAGGAAGGGCCTGATCCAGTGCAGCGCCCAGTCTGGACTCTCCTCAACTTCGTCCTTTCTATGCCGATGCCTGTGGGGCCAGGCTGAGGCCAAAAATGAACTGGGGTCCCCATGGAGTAGGACACCTCCTCCAATTTTGTGCGGGCAATTCTACTTTGGTTTCTTGGACAGTGTCTGGAAAACCTCCTCAGGAACTGACTGTGGAGGATGCAGATGTGTCCTGGTCTGGCCACTCAAATGCCAAGAACATTTTTGGTCCCAGGTCTCTGGTCATCTTTTTCCCCTCCCTTCAAATCAAGTTCAAGTCCTTCCTTTAAAAAGCCTTCTACAACCATCTGTGTATCTCTTCCTTAGGATGGAGAGCATCTAGTATGCGCATGCGCAGTCTGGACTGCTGGAGAGCTTACTCTATACCATGCATTTAGCGTGGAGCATCTCATAAGGCCCCCGTGGGATGCATGCCATTCTGTAGGTGAGGAAGCGGGGGTGTAGAGTGGCCAGGCAGCCTGACCAAGGTGACCTTGGGGGTAGGTAGCAGATCTCAGTCTTACTCCCAGACTCCCCGCTGCAGGCACTGGCTCCTCTCAGTTGCATGGGGTCTTCATTGTTACTCTGTGTCCAACCACTGTCTCCTAATGCACTGGCTCCCATCTGTCCTTCAAGAAGGCCTTCTGCTCCTTGCAGGTGGAGGCTGTGTCTTAATGACTTCCCTCTTCCTTCTCTTCTCCCCTGAGCATCTAGAACAAACTAGACTCATTAAAAAAAAATTCACTCCTGCTGTCCTATGGCTAAGGACGCGGTCTATCTGAGAGCTCGCTTCTGCTTAAGATGGGTTCCCGATTCTCCCGTTTGATGCTGTGGCCTCTGCGTTCCCCTGAGCAGCCACCATCCTCCATCTGTGGAGGTCCCGGCCGTCCCTACAGTTACTCGTTTGCCTGTGACAAATATGGGACTGGCACTTCAGCAGGGAAAAGCAGCAGCAGGAGTTGATCAATTCCTAAGCAACGAAGATCCTGTTTTCATGCAAACGTCCTCGGCATTAAAACAAAAACAAATTCCTCACGGGTTGCGTACTGGATGCCAAGTTTCATTGTAAGACACATTTTTAAAGCAAGGTTTTGTGCCTGTGTGAAAGACTAAGAGGGAATGTGGGGAGAGCCCCGGGCCAAGTGCTGTCTCAATACAGATCCGCCCTCGTTTAGACCTCACGGCCACCCCTCAAGCTAGCCACAGTCAGAGCCTGATCTGAGGGTCGAAAAACCAGGCAGAGGGAGAGGAGGGAGCAAGTCCAGCATCGATTAGCTGGCAAATGGCAGCAAAGGGATATGAGCGGGTCTGATTGAGGCTGTGCCGTGTCTGACACAGACATGGGGATGAAACGTGGCTGTATTTGCCTTACAGATATGAGGGGTATGATTGTGAATATTTCAGATAACTAGGCAAAATGGCTTTTCGTTAATTTTCCTTAGTGTACTTTTCTCAACTCTAAAGAAAGAGAAGGATGTTGCCCGGGTACCAACTCTCTTTACAAAAACCCAGTCTGACTGTAAATCTGGATGAAATGTTAGAATTGACTAAATGCCCTGCAGTGTATGATGCTTACTGAGTGCTCAGGAGAGCCCCTGGCTCACTTGGCTCTAAACATGGTCCTGGATTCCTTGCCTCCGAGGCCAAGAGCAAATAAAAAGGGGGTGATGATGAGAAATCTTATGAGGAGAGCCAGCACCTTTAGGTAGAATGATAACAAGTGCCCTGAGCTTTGAAGAAGTGGGACCACTGAAGGCTGAGTGATCTGGGAAGGCTTCCTGGAGGAGGGAGATATTCTGATTCCACTCAAGGATCTCAAAATAGACAGCTTTGGCCTGATCTTAGAGGAGGTGGGTGCCCACCAACACCAGGACCACCAGGCCATCATCAGGTTCATCACCGGGTCTGCCCAGAAGTTTCAGGAGTGTCCACAGGCCATCTAGCCTGCAGCTGGCTCCTGCAGCTTTGTCTTGTAGGATTGTGGGTATTCAAAGGCAGCACATTTGATGGATTCGGGCAGGGCCACACAGTACCCTTCTGGCAAGAGGCAGTAATCCTAGGATTGCGGTATGTTAGTGCTGCAGGGTTATCTGGCACTGCCCCCTTACTGCCAATGCCTTGCCCAAGGTTCATGGTGCAGCCAAGACTCCAGTTAAAACCTCTTTCCTCCTGGCCCTCTGAAACCCTCTGTGCAGCCCCTTTTCCCATGCTGAGGAGGCAGTCCCTGGTTTCTGCACGTGCCCAGCAGCGCCTTGTAGCCCGGGATTGGGCAATACAGAGAACATAATATCTGGTTGCAGCCTTTTCAAGCTGGCCTGAGAAGCTTCCCAATGCATTCCTCTTCCTAGTAGCTCATATAGCAACTGGTCCTGAGTAGGCAAAGGTCTGGTGCTGGGCACTGCGAGTGGGCAAGTGGGGCAGGATAAAAGGGCCCATAAAGGGGACTGTGGGAGCTAAGACTGAGAAGAATCAGCTCAGAAGGGTGTGGAAAGCACGTGGACATTGTGTGCACAAGACCTCCCCAGGATCTGTGTTCCTTTCTTTAGCCCAGGCACACAGCTACATTACATTTTCCAAGCTTCCTTGCAGTCAGCTGTGATCACGTGACTGCATTCTGGTCAGTGGAATGTGCGTGGAAGTGATATGGGCCAATTCCAGGCCCGGCCTATAAAAATCCCCCACTTTTTGTTCTCTCTTTCCCCATCCACCATCTGCATGGAGAGCTCTGAGGACTAGAGGGAGAAAAAGCCACCAGAGGGAAGGAGCCTGGGTCCCTGAATTGGTGTGTAGAAGACTGCCTGCCAAACACACACCCTAAATTGTTACGGCAATAACAAATAAACCCCCAATGTGTTAAGCCATTTAAATTCTGGGGTTGTTACAGCTGTTGGCCCAGTCTGACTGACATAGCCTCTTAGTAGGCTTTGGATAAGTTTCTTAACCTCCCTGGGCTTCAGTTTCCTCATCTGTAAAATGAGAATTAGAAAAACCTTTCTGAGAATGACTGAGCTAATATTTGTAAAGCTTCCACAACCAAGGTTGCATATGACTTCTGTAAGCCCTACGCACCTTTGTTTTGTAGATTCCTTCCTCTATTAAAAGAAAAACTAAATAAAAATTAGGCTTTACAACTGTAACAGTATAAAGATGGATATAAGATAGATTCATTATTATGTTTATTATTACAGGCATACTTTGGAGCTATTGAGAGTTCAGTTCCAGACCACTGCAATAAAGTATCGCAATAGTGAGTCATGTGAATTTTTTGATTTTCTAGTGTAATAAGTTATGTTTACACTGTATTGTAGTCTAGTAAGCAACAGCTGTATACCTAAAAAGAATGTACACACCTTCATTAAAAATACTTCATTGTTAAAAAGTGCTAATAATCATCTGCCCCTTTAGCCTTTGGCTGGTGGAAGATCTTGCCTTAATGGTGATGGCTGCTAACTGATCAGAGTGGGGCTGGAGTGGCTACGGCAATTTTTTTTTTTGAGACGGAGTCAAGCTCTGTCACCCAGGCTGGAGTACAGTGGTGCGATCTTGGCTCACTGCAACCTCCACCTCCCGGGTTCAAGTGATTCTCCTGCCTCAGTCTCCCAAGTAGCTGGGACTACAGTGTGTGTCACCACACACACTGTAATTTTTGTATTTTTAGTAGAGACAGGGTTTCACCAGGCTGGTCTTGAACACCTAACCTCAGGTGTTCCGCCCGCCTCAGCCTCCCAAAGTGCTGGAATTACAGGCATGTGCCAACACACCCAGTCGGCAATTTCTTAAAATAAGACAACAATGAAGATTGCTGCATCATTTGACTCTTTCACAAAAGCTTTCTCTGTAGCATGAGATGCTGTTTGATAGCATTTTACCCACAGAACTTCTTTCAAAATTGGAGTCAATCCTCTTAAACCCTCCGGCTGCTTTATCAACTAAGTTTAAGTCATAGTCGAAATCCTTTGTTGTCAATTCAATCGCGTGCACAGCATCTTCACCAGGAGTAGATTCCATCTCAAGAAACCACTTTCTTTGCTCATTCATAAGAAGCAAGTCTTCATCTGTTCAAGTTTATCATGAGATTGCAGCAATTCATTCACATCTTCAGGCTCCACTTCTAATCCTAGTTCTCTTGCTATAAAACACACTATCTATGAAGCGTGATACAGCGGAGTGCAATAAAACGAGGGATGCCTGTATTTATTATTTTGATCTTCGATTTTATATTCATTATTATTACATTCACTTTTTTCCTTCTGATTTTCAGAGCAATAAAAATGAGCATTTTCTGGAGCCCTAAAAGTACCACAGACTCTAGGCACTGTGCCTATTGTACCTAATGGAGAAGCAGACCCTGCCCACTATAGTGCCTGGCCCACAGTGCATACAATAAATGGGAACCATTAGAGATATGTATAAAAATCATAACAGAAAGACAGGCATGAAACAGCAACAAATGATTATGAAGCCCCTTTCATCTACGTCATTTCCTCCAACCCTCACATGCACTGTATGAGATACTTGTCATCTGTATTTCCTGATGGATAAACGAGACTCATGGAGATTAAGTGGTGTGCTCAAGAAAGGCAGGAACAGCTAACCCTCAGTGGCACGATGCTCGACACTTGTCTTACTTTATCACAGCTAATTTTCCCAGACCTAGGACGAGGTAGGAATTACAGTTTTTTTTTTTTTTTTTTGAGATGGTGTCTCACTCCACCACCCAGGCTGGAGTGCAGTGGCGTGATCTTGGCTTACTGCAACCTCCACCTCCTGGGTTCAAGTGATTCTCCTGCCTCAGCTTCCTAAGTAGCTGGGACTATAGGCATGCATCACCATGCTCAACTAAGTTTTGTATTTTTAGTAGAGATGGGGTTTCACCATGTTGGTTAGGAAGGTCTCAATCTCCTGACCTCATGATCTACTGCCTCAGCCTCCCAAAGGGCTGGGATTACAGGCGTGAGCCACCGCGCCTGGGCAGGTTTGTGTTTTTATCCCCATTTATGGTTAAAAATTGATGCCAGGGACCAGTGGCTGAGCTGAAAACTAAACCCACTTCTACTGGGTACCCCATCTAATGCTAGCTCTACCACCTGGTCTTTTCATTTATCAAACACTGTGTCAGGAGAATTGAGAGATGCCAGTGTCTACGGAGGGTGTCAGACACCCCAACACCTCCTTTCATGGGCTAGAGAAGAACCTGCTCAGGGCTGAAATCCAAACACATCATGCCAGATTAAAGTCGTGCTTTCTTGTTCTCCACCCAAATGTACTCCTTAGAAGGTTTAATTATAGTGACTTCTATTTTCTTGTAAATAATCACATCTGTCATAACTGATCTAACTAATCCAAGGCTCCAAGTTGGCAGTCTTGGTGGCCTGAGCCAATGTGTCAATTACGCCAAGCAGGCTGTGAGCAAAAGTTGCGTGAAACGGAAGAGAGAAAAACAGTCACAGTCATATAGATGCTGAGGACCAGTATGTGCTTTTTCACAACAGTAATATCAACACGAACTCCTAAATGTGGCCAATGCGTGTCAACCCTTCAGCAACCCAACAGTGAAGCAGATGCAGCCAGCCAGTTCCCGGAGAGTAAAAACAATCTTTTTAGTAGAGAGCCAATCCTAGAAACTGGCTTCTTTAATATTTTTTGAGTCTAAGTAGAAACTCCCAGGAAGCTGCCATGGCTCTTTATGCATGTGGGCTTTCATGATCTGTTGCCTCTGGGAGTTGCACGGGCTATATTCAGAGCGCAGCTGTTCAGCCAGCATAGATTAGTAGTGTGAACTTTGGGTCTGGATCGGGGTTCAAGTCTTCCCTCTCCATGCAATTTTTCAGTAGTATGACTAAGCAAATCATTTAGCCTTCACCAATTCATCTCAGCTTTCTCTTCTATAAAATGGGGACAAGAATGTCTACCGCCCAGAAACCCTGGAGGACTGAATGATGTAATGGCTGTACATGACAGTCTGTTGGACACAATAAGCACTACATAAGTCCCAGTCATCATCATAATTAGCAGATTAGCATATTTAAGTTGAGCATCCCTAATAAAAAAAAAATCCGTCATTCAAAATGCCTTAAAATCCAAAACTTTTGAGCACCGACGTGATGCTCAAAGGAAATGATGATTTGGAGCATTCTGTATTTCAGAGTTTTGGATTAGAAATGCTCAACTGATATCTGTTCTGCAAAAATCCCAAAATTAAAAAAAAAAATCAAAATCTGAAACACTTCTGTTTCCAACCATGTTGGATAAGAGATATTCAACCTGTACTGAGTTCTGTTTTCAATCCATGGGATGGCTTTCTCTACTCAATTAACAGCAAGTAGAAACAGTTATGCTCTATGTCAGAGAGAGGATAAGAGATGGCATCTACTTGGCGACTTCTTTCATGGGAGGTATCCAAAAGTCATCATGCCAGTCAAGCTCTGAAAGTCTCTGTGTCTGATGGGAAGCTATAACGGAGGGGCATCTTTCAGGTAAGAACATAGGAAACTGAAAGGCGGCTCTGATCCCTTCCCTAGACACCCATGGGAAATGGACACATGCTCTTGGTGATCCAAATCCCGCAGCTGCTATACCTTCCCTGCTCTGACCAGCTCTGTGAGGTTGAATGCAGACTCTGAAGCTGGCTATGACTTTCAGAGTGACCTTGAGCACATTAGCTCACCTTTCTTGCTTCAGTTTCCTCAACTGTAAAATGAGGGTAGTAACAGTACCTACTTCTTAGGGTGGTGGTAATGAATGCATAAACTATCACACGTCACCAGTTTACAACAGGGACAGGCACATGGGAAGCAATCAGTTGGTGTCGGTATTTACTATGACTAATGTCACTGCCATGTCACCAGTCAATGGCCTTCCTTCCGTCCCCCAAGATTTACTAACATACATGTTTAATGTGTTAGCCTCTTTTAGGTTTTCCATGTTAAACCTCTTCCTAGGAGGGAAATACTGTAGTCAACATAGATCTGGCAGCAAAGCACAGTGTTAAGAGCTCCAGGATCTACATCTGAATCTTCAAGAGAGGCCCAGAGTTACCTCCTTCAGAGGAAGTTAATTTCTGGAGCAGAGATGTGGGAGAAAGGGTTCTGGACCAAGAATCATGGGACTTAAGTCCTAGCTCCCTGCCATTTTTCCCACTCTGTGGCCTTGGGCAAGTTGCTTCCCTACTCTGGGTATGAATTTTCTCAGTTATAAAATAAAGGGGGCTTTTGGCTATGCATCTCAGTTGATTCACAGAAAAAAAGGGATAGTAAGAACAACAACTATCACAGAGTTGCTATGGGGTGTGAACCACATAACACAACACTCACTGAAAGACATGAGGTCCTGACCATGGCCCGTAAGGCTCTTTTCCATCTGGTTCCCACATCTCCAGAATGCGTGGCCCATTCTGCTGCACACTTGGACTCCTCGCTTTTCTCACACCCCTCAGGCATGCTCCCGCCTTAGGATCTTTGCACCAGCTGTCACTCCGCCTGGAATGCTCTTTCCCCAGAAAGCCCCATGGCTCACTCCTCCACTTCCTTCAAGTCTTAGGTTCCTTTTGTTTTCCTATAGCAATTAGCGCTTTCTAGCATAGTCTATGATTTCCTTACTAATGATGATTATTGCTTACTGTCTGTCTCTCCACAGGCCAAAAATGTAAGTTCCATGAGAGAGGGAATCTCTTTCTGTTTTGAACCTAAGAGCCTGAAAAGAGAACCTGGTACAAAACAGGTGATCAATAGATATTTGATGATTTATTAAATGAATGCATGAAGAGCAGTGATACACAAAGAGAGTGCTTATTAAATTGTTGGCAGCCTTCTTAGATGTGAAAGGGGGATTCTTACTCCTCACACATTTTCTTTCCACGAGGAAGGGTCTTTACACAAACACTGTGGACCTGTCACCATCCCACCTTCCTTGTCTTCCCCGCTGAAAGTGGAGTAAATGCCGGACTGGCAGGTGACAGCCACTTACGGTCCATTTCTCAACTCAATTACTCTCCTGTGGACATCACAGACACGCTCCCTCTTTCTGTTCTGTCTCCCCCTATCAGAGGGTGGCAGTGACCCTGGTCCTGGGTCAGTATGTCTGCCTTCCAGGCTCCCAGTTCCCCTTGTCGGGTTCTTCCATGGTGTGGATGCAGGGCAGGGAGCATTCGAAAGACCACCAACCCAGTGCATCATATTCTCTAGTCTGGTTCTATCAGTAACAAAGTTGATATTTTTAATTTTATTATTTTTTGAGACAGGGTCTTGCTCTGTCACCCACGCTGGAGTGCAGTGGTGCAGTCTCAGCTCACTGCAGCCTCCACCTCCTGGGCTCAAGCAATTCTCCCGCCTCAGCCTTCCCAGTATCTGGGACCACAGGCATGTGCCACCACACCCAGCTAATTTTTGTATTGTTTTTTGTAGAGACAAGGTTTTGCCAGGTTGCCCAGGCTGGTCTCCAACTTCTGAGCTCAAGCAATTTACCTGCCTTAGCCTCCCCAAGTGCCGGGATTACAGGCGTGAGACACTGCATTCAGCCCAAAGTGGATATTTTGATCTCCACCTGTTCAACTCATATGTCTGTCTCAATTGATTTTGAACTTGGTCAGGTAACAGGGCTGTGCCATTTACTGACCCCTAAAACTGTAACATCAAACATTCCCAATTTTAAAAAGTAAAACTTTCGGTACCCTGGGTCCAGGTTGTATATAATCCCAGCCACTCCCCTTTGACATGCCAGTCTGTGGATGTTCCACTTCACATACAACACTCCAAAATGGGCACAACTCTGCAGTGAGGTTTGTGACCCCAGGGGAGAGGGGCTGCTATTGGCTGGACACCATTCTGCTACTGATCCTGCTAAAAAATGTATACACGTCCTACCCCTGACCGCTGGCCCTTTCAGGACCTGCCCTCCATAGAGCCTCACCCAGGCAGGACGTGACACCTCAGGGCTGCATTTCCTGCTCGTGTGGGACTTGATGCTGTTCTCTGAATTGCTACATTTGCTCCATTCTTCATGTCTGCTGAGATCTTTTAGGAAGCTGTTTCTATCATCCAACATGTTCACTATCTCTCCCAGCTTCACGTTATCTCTGACCACAGGGAAATGATAGTGACCACTTACTGAATGTGTACAAGGTCTCAGCTATTAGGCCAAGCATTCTCCCTATATTGTCGCATTTAATACTCAAAACAAGCCAAGGAAGTAGGTGTTACTACCCCCCATTTTACAGAAGAGGAAACTGACATTGATAGAGATGGAGGGTATTTATGTGTCACCATAGCTCACGAGTAGCTGTACCAGTTCTTAAGCCTGCATACAGAATGGCCTTAGGGCTAGCATTTAGGTCTTCATTTATGAAGCTGTTACTCTTTGCCAAACACTGTGCACAGTGCTGGATTTACATGATCTCTTAAGAAGCTTTAAAAAAATACATATATATATACATATATATATACACACATATATATATGTATATATATATATATATATATTTTTTTTTTTTTTTTAAGCAGAGTCTTGGTCTATTGCCAGGCTGGAGTGCAGTGGTGTAATGCCAGCTCACTGCAACTTCCGTTTTCCGGTTTCAAGCAATTCTCCTGCCTCAGCCTCCCGAGTAGCTGGGACTACAGGCATGCCCCACCACGCCCGGCTGATTTTTTGTACTTTTTAGTAGAGACGGGGTTTCACCATGTAAGCAAGGGTGGTCTCTATCTCTTGACCTCGTGATCCACCCAC
>CAUYLG010078025.1:0-28315 GCA_963573385.1 Cacajao melanocephalus
GGAGGCAGATCACCTGCGATTGGAATTTGAGACCAGCCTGATCAACATGGAGAAATCCCATCTCTACTGAAAATGCAAAATTAGCCAGGTGTGGTGGCGCATGCCTGTAATCCCAGCTACTCAGGAGGCTGAGGCAGGAGAATCACTTGAACCCAGGAGGTGGAGGTTGCAGTGAGCTGAGACTGCACCCCTGCACTCCAGCCTGGGCAACAAGAGTGAAATTCTGTCAAAAAAAAAAAAAAAAAAACACTTTCAAGAATTTTTTTTTAATCCAGAAACATTATCTTTCAAAAATGAAGGAGAAATTAAAACATCCTCAGAAAAATTAAAATTGAGAGAATGTTTATAGTAATATTGTTTATAATATTCCCCAAATAGGAATAACTCAAATGTCCATCTACTGATGAGTGGATAGACAAAAGTAATATATCTATACAATGGAACATTATTTGGCCTGAATGAAGTATTAATACATGCTACAACATGGTTGAACCTTGAAAGCATTGCACCAAGTGAAAGAGCCAGTCACCAAAGACCACAAATATGATTCCATTTATATGAAATTTCTAGAACATGGAGATCTATGGAGATTGAAAGTAGATTAGCAGTTGCCTCAGGCTGGGGAGTTGGGTTGAGAAAAATAGGACATGATAACTAAATGGTACAGGATTTTTTTTTAGGAGGTGATGAAAATGTTCTAAAATTAACTGTGGTGATGATCACACAACTCCATGACTATACTAAATACTATTGGATTGTATACTTTAAATGGATGAATTGTATGACATATGAATTATATCTCAATAAAGCTGTTACCAAAAAGGGAGGAAAGGACTAAAGCATAAAACTCTTAGAAGGAAACATAGGCATAAATCTTTATGACCTTGGATTAGGCTATGGTTTCCAGAAACACCTCAAGAAAAAAAAAACATAAATTATACCTCATCATAACTGAAATATTTTGTGCTTCAAAGGGTGCCATCAAGAAAGTGAAAAAACAATCCATAGAATAAAGAAAATGTGTATAATAATATCTCAGATAAGGAAATTATGTTCAGAATATATAAAGAATTCTTATAACTCATTAAGAAAAAGTCTTTTCAATTTACAATAAGCAAATCATTTAAGTAGACATTTTTCTGAAGAAGATATGCAAATATGTAATAAGCATATGAAAAGATGCTTAATGGCCTAGTCACTAGGAAAATGCAATTAAAACCAAAATGAGATACCTCTACACCCACTAGGATAGCTATAATTTTAAAAGACAGAAAATAATAAGTGTTGGTGAGAATATAAAATGGGAACCCTCATATATTGCTGGTAGAGAGATGGAATGATACAATCACTCGGAAAACAGCTTGGCAATTCCTTAAAAACTTAAACATAGAGTTATTAAATGACCCAGAAATTTCACTGATAGCTATGTATGCATCTTGGTCCATTTGTGCTGCTATAACAGAATACCACAGACTAGATAATTAATAAAGAAAATAAGTCATTTTTTGACAGTTCTGGAGGCTGGGAAGTCCAAGCTCAAGACACCAGCAGATTTGGTTATCTGGTGAGGGCTGCATCCTCTGGAGGGGAGGAACACTGTGTCCTTACGTCATGGAAGGCTAAAAGATAAGAGAGCCCCGTGCTGCGTGAAGCCTCTTGTATAAGAACCTTAATCCCATTCACTAGGAAGAGGTTCCCATGGTTCACGGTCTAACCACCTCTTAAAGACACCACATCTAAATACTATCACACTGGCAACAACTGGATTTTGGAGCAGGCATATTCAAACCATAGCAGTTATGTTTTGGTTTTAAAATGTACCATGACTCACATTTTAACCACCAGATGTTAGGGGTATAAGAGAGTTATGAATGATATACCATGAGGTCCAGAGGTCACAACAGAAGAGCCTGGGAAGACAGAAAAGGATGGGAAGACAGGTCAAATTAGTAGATGTATGATTAATTCAATAGTTATTCTTCCCACCATTTCAGAGGTTTCAGGGGACAAAATTTAAATGTTCAGCCACTGATGTCAGGAAGATATATGAATCAACCAACATTGATATGGTTGGGGGACAAGGGTCTCCCTGAAGGTGGGAGCAGGTCTTCCTGAGAGGCAACGGATCCCTTTTCCTCAACTAAGCACAGAAACTATATGGAAACTATACTCAACTAAGCACAGAAACTACTCAACTAAGCACATTAGGAGAATTAAAAGTTAGTATGTATTAAAGGGAACCCTTCTATCCTCCTCTTCATATTTTCAAAGAAAGGAGAAAATGTTCACTAAGTAGGAAAGAGATATATGGGAGTAACCTTCAAGGTTTTCTCTGTCCCTTCACTCACTTCTCCTCATACCTAAGAAGTAATTTATTTTTGAAAGGACAGATCATGTGTGGTCCAGTCTTCTCTAGACTCTGTTGATGAAGGACACCTACTCCTTGCCCACCTTTCCTGAACCAGGATCAGCATAATCCTGTAGAGAAGGGGACCTTTTAGGGATACTGATAATGGCTATAGCTCAGATTATGGTTTTCAATTAAGTATTATCAGTAATAAAGCTGGTATTTTTTGTCAGTTTGCTTGATTCCAGCATCTATTTCTTATTTGGTTTTGAGCTAAGAGGGAGAACAAAAAGCCAGATCAATCAGAAGGGCAAGGAACACCTGAGTAATTATCTTCTGTCACTGCTAGAGGTAATGGGAGCTAAGAGGTGAGCAAAAGGCATAATCAGGTGCTGTTCTCAGTGCTCTGATGGACACCAGAAATATGTACAAGGCTCCAGGAAGGTTCTTTGTTCCTCCTGATAGTCATATCTCCTGGGTCAGTAAGATAGAGACTGTCAGTTCTTCCAGAATAGTGATGGGGTTGTGGCATGTGACTGAAATATAAATACTAGATTCAATTAACTTCCGTTCCATTTACTCAACACACATTTGTTGAACACATATCATGCACTCATTGCATGTACAAGGTGTTGGAGATGTCAAGTCAAACATGACAGACAGAGGATCTTGTTCCTTGTAGACTTTTCCATCTGCAATGGAAAGCTCTTTGCCTCCTGATAACAGCATTTTGCATCCAAACTGAAGACTGTTTTCAGCTTCAGATACCTGGGACTTGGAGGAGGACAGAATCCTCTTTGCTCCCCAAATGCTGTCTCCAGGCCTTCTGACTCCTACTGTCCTTCAAAATTCACATCATCAAACTTTCCATCTGCTGCCCTTCTGTTGCTAGCATCTATCTGTCTTGATCACTCTCCCTCAATAGCTGTTGACTTTCATACTGGGCCCACTCTCTTCCACGTACACACCTGTCTTCATTTTTTGATGACTCCAATGGCCTTGTGGATAATCCATCTGAGACAGGGTGCATCTCTAATTTCCTGAGTGTTTTCTGTATATTTCTCTCCTTTTTTGCTCTCTCTAAAACCCTGAAGACAGTTTTCCTCTATCCTAGCACACAATGAAGATGAAACCAAGACTCAGAGATGCCTCTGCTGCAAACATGAGACAAAAAGACTCTGACACAGGCTTACCTAGACAGAGAGGGTAACGGAAATGGTTCGCAAAGAAGAGGAAAGCCTAGAAAGAACAGAGTTCTTGAAATGGAAATGGGAGATGAGACAAACTCACAGTTTCAAGAACCAGGAAGTGGAGTAGACAGGACTCAGTGCTGAATGAACGTCAAGTGGGAAGGAAGCTCCACTCATTGGGGACATCCTGTTGTTTCTGGACATTTACTAATGTCCTTGATCAGAAGGTGGAGAACTTGGTTATCTTGTGTACGGATAGAGTCATGGAGCAAAAATCACATCTCTGGCCAAGGTAGGACTTGGAGGTAGGCCAAGGAGGATCAGATTAGAGTTTCCTAAGCCCTGTGCTGCAGTGACATAGGCCCACTGCCACACATTTGTACCATGGCCTCCCAGTCACTTGACCTCTTGCCTCCAAATATATCTTTCTCAACCTACTTCAGATACTCACTATTATGACAATGACCTTGTCATCAGCAGGGACCCAACCCTGTCTCCACCTTAATATGTCTCCACTTACTACCTTTCACCAGTGCACACTTTGCAAACCTCATTAACTTCCTCCTTGTCTCTGTTCTCTGCTGTACTTTGGCAAAGCCTCAATCTGGTTAAGACCAACCATCTGCCTGTACTGTGCCTGTCCCTGAGCAGCCGAGTGTTGCTGAAGAACACATGGCCCTGCTGAACAGTCTCACTGTAAATCTATAACTGCAGATCTCAAAGGGTACTCAGTACTTCCCAGGATCCTCTTACATCCCTGAAATACTTTCTTTTCCAGCTCCAAGTTGGCTATGTAATACCTTCTTTCCCATCACATAACCTATGTATACCCCCTCTTCCTTTACCTCATTTCATCAGGCAAGACCTTCTTCAACCCTCTTTCACTAAAGTCACTGTCTCACCTGCCCACACCCCACCTTGCCCCTCTCGCTGCCATCTCCTCCCAATGGTTCTGGACCCTGTCCTGTTTCTTGTGCTCAAGAACTCTGCTTCTACAGTTCCTCTAGATTTTTCCTGCCAGCATCCAAACATGCTGTAGTCTGCCGTAATAAAACAACAATAACAGGCTAGGCACGGTGACTCACACCTGTAATCCCAGCACTTGGAGGGGCCCAGGCAGGCAGATCACTTGAGGTCAGGAGTTTGAAACCAGCCTGGCCAATATGGTGAAACTCCATCTCTTCTTAAAAATAGAAAAATTAGCTGGGTGGCAGGCGCCTGTAATCCCAGTTACTCCGAAGGCTGACAGGATAATTGCTTTAAGCCAATGAGGGGTGGAGGTTGCAGTGAGCTGAGATCATGCCACTGCACTCCAGCCTGGGCAACAGAGCGAGACTCAGTCTCCAAACAAACAAACAAGCAAATAACATCTAATTTGGCATCATGGCACCTTTCAAATTTCCCTCTCATTCCTGTGGTCCCTTTCAAAGCACAGCATTTTGAGGGCAGGGACTGTAATTACTGTTTCCACTTCTTCCTGTCATACCCTGTCTTCAATCCACTCCATCCAGTTTCCATCCGTATCACACCAGGGAGACTGCTCTTGTCGAGATATCTGCTGTCCTTTGTGTTCCCAACCCCAGGATCTCATCTCTGCACTTAGAATTTTTTAATTTTTAATTTTTTAGAGGCAGGGTCTCACTCGGTTGCCCAGGCTGGAGTGTAGTGATACAATCATAGCTCACTGCAACCTCAAACTCCTGGGCTCCAGCAATCCTCCAGCCTCAGCCTCCCAAAGTGCTGGGATTACAGGTCTGAGCCACCACACCTGGCCTTGCATTTAACTTACTCTCCTGCACACACATTGTACACAGTGAACTTCTCTATCTCCCCTTCTTCTTTTTGCTTCCAGGGCACACACCATTTGTTATTCTCAGACCTTGCTCACTATACCTTGTCAGTCTTTGTTGGCCTCTCTTTTTTTTTACTTTCCTTTAAACAAATGGTCTCTCCAAAAGGGCACAGTCCAAGAAGAAAACATTAGAGCTTCTATTTTTTTCCTCTGAAAAAAGAAAGAAGAAATTAAACTTTAGTGATATGTAATACACATTTTATACTGATGTCCTTTCTTGGTTGGGATTTCAGAGAATTACATATCACAAATGCTACATAGGGTATACTGAGGGAAGAGTGGATTTTCCAACAGTTAGAGTGGTTACAATGGTATGCTGTAGTTTCTGGGTACACTGTTGTTTGGATTTGTGGATTACATATTTTTAAATTTTTTATTAAGATAAAATATACATCATATAGAATGTACCATTTTAGGGATTTGCAAGTGTACAGTTCAGTGACATTAAGTACATTCACGTTGTTGTTTGACCACACCACCATCCATCTCCAGAACTCTTTTACTTTATCCACCTGTACCAATTAAACACTAATTCCCTATTCTCCCTTGCCCCAACCCCCCCTGGCAACCACCATTTTACATTATGTATCTATGAATCTGACTACTCTAGGTACTTGTATGGTATACAAATCATACAGTATTTGTACTTTTGTGCTTGACTTATTTCACTTATCATAATGTCTTCAAGGTTCATCTATGTTGTAGTATGTGTCAGAATTTCATTTCTTTTTGAGGCTGAATGATATTCCACTTTATGTATATGCCACATTTTGTTTATCCATTTATCCATCAACAGACATTTGGATTTCTTCCACTTCTTGGTTATAGTGAATAATGGTGCTACATAAATGGGTACACAAATATCTGTTTGAGTCCTTGCTTTAAATTCTTTTGGGTGTATACCCAGGAGTGAAATTGCCAGATCATTTGTTAACTCTATGTTGAATGGAGAACTGCCATACTGTTTCCTATGGCAGTTGAACCATTTTACATTCCCACTAGTAATGCACAAAGGTTCCAATGTCTCCATGTTCTCACAACACTTCCATTTTTCCATTTTGTTTTATTTATAACAGGCATACCAATGGGTGCAAAGGGATTTCTCACTGAAGTTTTGATTTGCATTTCCTTCATGATAAGTGATGTTGGACATTTTTTCATGTGCTTGTGGCCATCTATTTATCTTCTTTTAAGATATATCCATTCAAATCCTTAGCTCATTTAGGGGTTGTTTTTGTTGTTGTTATAGCATTGCTCTTTATGTAATCTGGATATTAATCCCTTATCAGGCATATGATTTGCCTTTTTACTTTGTTGATGGTAATCTTTAATGCACAAAAGGTTTTAGTTTTGATAAATTTCAATTTAGCTATTTTTCTCCTTTGTTGCCTGTACTATTGGTATCATGTCCAAGAAATAATTGCCAAATCCCCCTGTATTTTAAGAGCTATAGTTTTACCTATTATGTTTAGATCTTTGATTCATTCCCACTGCATCTTGCACCTCCCAGGTTCAAATGATTCTCTTGCCTCAGTCTCCTGAGTAGCTGAGATTACAGGCGCCTGCCACCAAGCCTGGCTAATTTTTGTATTTATAGTAGAGACGGGGTTTCATCATGTTCACCAGTCTGGTCTCAACTCCTGACCTCAGGTGATTCATCTGCCTTGGCCTCCCAAAGTACCGGGATTACAAGCGTGAGCCACCACATTGGCTGATTCATTTTAAGCTAATATTTTTATGTGATGTGAAGGAAGGGTTTAACTTTATTATTTTGCATGTAGATATTCAGTTATCCCTGCACTATTTGTTGAAGACTGTTCTTTTCCCATCGAATGGTCTCAGCACCCTTATGGAATATCATTTGATTATATGGTATACAAGAAGGGTTATTTCTGGTACCATTTGACCATAGGGTATATGGGAGGGTTATTTCCTATACCATAAGGTATATGATAAGGGTTATTTCTCTCTTTTATTTCATTGGTCTGTATGTCTGTCTTTATGCCAGTACCACACTGTTTTCATTACTGTAGCTTTGTAGTAAATTTTGAAGTCAGGAATTGTGAGTGAGTCCTCCAACTCTGTTCTTTAAAGATTGTTTTGAGTATTTGGAATCCTTTGAGATTCCACATGAATTTTACTATGGATTTTTCTCCTTTTGTAAAAATCATTGGTGAGATTTTGATAGGGATTACAAGTGACTCTGTAGATCACAATGGATGGTATTGACATCTTCACAATATTATCTTGCAATCCATGAACACAGGATGTCTTTCCATTTATTAGCATTGTCTTTCTTTTCTTTTCTTTTCTTTTCTTTTCTTTTCTTTTCTTTTCTTTTCTTTTCTTCTTTTCTCTTCTCTTCTCTTCTCTTCTCTTCTCTTCTCTTCTCTTTCTCTTCTCTTCTCTCCTCTCCTCTCCTCTCCTCTCCTCTCCTCTCCTCTTCTCTTTTCTTTTCTTTTCTTTCTTTCAGATGGAGTTTCGCTCTTATTGCCCAGGCTGGAGTGCAGTGGCATGATCTCGGCTCACCGCAACCTCTGCCTCCCAGGTTCAAGAGATTCTCCTACCTCAGCCTCTGAAGTAGCTGGGATTACAGGCATGTGCCACCACATCCAGCTAATTTTTTGTATATTTAGTAGAGATGGGGTTTCTCCATGTTGGTCAGGCTGGTCTCGAATTCCTGACCTCAGGTGATTCACCTGCCTCAGCCTCCCAAAGTGCTGGGATTACAGGTGTGAACCACCATGCCTGGCCATCTTTCATTTGTTTCAGCAGTGTTTTATAGGTTTTATAATTCTTTTCCCCCAGCTTGGTTAAGTTTATTCCCAATTTTTTTATTCTTTTTGATGCTATTGAAAATAAAATTGTTTTATAAATTTCCTTTTTAGGTTGTTTATTGTTAGATAGAAATAGAACTGATTTTTGAGTGATTATTTTGTATCCTGCAACTTTGCTGAATTTACTAGTTCTAATAATGTGTGTGTGTGTGTGTGTGTGTGTGTGTGTGTGTGTGTAATCTTTAGGCTTGCATTTACCTTTGATTTTTCCCTTTCTTTCTTCTCTCTTACCTGTACATGCAAATAACCACCAGCTCATTTCAGTTTGTTTTGATTTCACAATGTTTCTGATCTTTGACTCTCTCTTTAGTCTTCTTAAAACCAATGTGATCAAATAACATTTGTATCCAGAATGTCTGGGGCAGTATGTGAAGAATTCATTTTCTAAAATAGTCATTTTATCTTGCTTTCCCACTCAAAACTCTAGGAATTTCATGTCACAGTAGACGTCCCTGTCTACTCCCTCCTCATCTCAGAGGTAGCACTAGTAGCTAAAAGCTTAGGCTCTGGGGTCAGGAGGACTTGGTGGAAGTGGAGATGCTGTGTACAAGCTGCGTAACCATAGTTATGTTACTCAGACCTGCTCATTCTCTTTTTTCAGCTGGAAACTGGTGATCATAATAATAACTCCCTTGTAGGGTTATTGAGGGGCTTAAATGTTATAGTGAATGTAAAGCATTTAGTGAAATGCTCTTTCTTGTCTTCTCTCCCTTTGAGACCTTTAGCATGACTGTTTCTCCAAAGAGGCAGATGAAACTGATCTCCTGCCTCCTCTTATCTGTGTTACTCTTTTGGCACTTACCACCTACTTCCTTGTACTGTTTATTATCTTTGTGTGTGTATCCACGTTATCTTTCCTACAAAATCGTAAATTCTCCAAGGGCTGAGAGCTTGTCTTTTTCTTTTCTTCTTGTGTTTGTGGCATGTTGTAACACAATGTCTTACGACATGGTAAAAGCTAAGTAAATATTTGCTGTTTAATTGTTTGACATGATGAAATCCTTCATTGCCTGATTTTCAACATCTTGAGAACTAATATTTCATTTATTTTATCTGTATTTTTTTCAGTGTTTCAGACTTCTGATATCCCATCTTGGTCAGAAGTGTTAATTCCCTACTTTGATTTTTAAAAGCTTACAACATTTAAAGATCACTAACAAGAAAGTAATAAAGACATCATTACTTTCTGGAAACCAACTGAGTATATTTCAACCTATATCTTTATCAAAAGTGGGGGAAAAAAAAGATAGACCAGGGTGGCGAGAAAACATACCCAGTTATATCTGAATGTTGGATAAACAACGAATGATTTTTTCATTTAAGTATATCTCATGCAATAGTTGCTTATCTGACATTCAAATTTAATTAGGTATCCTGTATTTTTATTTGCTAAATCTGACAACCCTACTATGAAGCCTTTAAGTTTCAGAGAAAAAGAAAAATAGGAACAAGCATTATTCTTTGTGGAAATCAGACTATTGCTCTGTATTTAAAACAAAGTGTTTCTGTGTCAAAAGAATACAGCATGAGAGGTTATTGGTCTTTACCATAACTATGGCATTATATAAGATATGTGATGATAAAGCTAATGAAAGATAACATTAACTGAAATATTAACAAACATTGCTTTTGAATATAAATGAAAATATTGTTTTTGTGAAATGTAATTTTTACTAAATGAAAGAACTGATTGGGCTTAAAAATGTTTTCTAGTGAATATATAAAATTATCATAGCATTTGCATACCTCTGTCCTCCTGGAAATACTGCTGCTCAGTGTGTTGAAGGCATGACCTCAGACTTGCAGGACAAATCTTGAGAAATTATCTGTGACAAGTCCTATTGCAACTAAGAAGAACATAATATAAATCAGAACGTCTCAGCTATATTTACTGAAGATGGCAATGAGATTTTTTATGTGATTGAAGAACTTTTGGATATATTATTCATTATGGCACCATATGAGTATCTAACTTGTTTTTAAAAGTCATGAATAGTTTAATACATATTAATAAAAAATGAGTAACTTTAAGCAGTGTTTCTGTGGAGTCAGAGTTACCTTGGACTTGTTACCAATGTAACCAGTGCTTTGCATCAATAGCCGGTAAGTCAATTAATCACGTCCTCTACCAAGTCCTTTACCCCACCCTGGGTGGTGAAACATGGACGTCATCTTGGAAGTAGTAGATTATTCAGAGCTGGATACTTCACTATCGCTTGAACATGAACAATTCTCCAGTTTACTTGATTGTTTTTTCGTAGGAATCTGATGTAATACAGTCATATATCTGGCAGGAATCTGACATAATACAGCCGATTATTACCCACAGGGAGAGAAAGCAGTCTTCATTTTTAACTTCGGCAATATTTATTGCAAGTCTAATATAAGCTAGGCACTAGTTAGAGGAATAAACAAGATAAAGTCCTTGCTATTATGGAGCTTGCATTCCAGTGGGCAAATCGGACGATAAAAAAATGATGCATAAACAAGGAAAATTAACCAAGCACTAGCAGAGAAGTGCTATGCAGAGAATTTAAGAAGGTGGTGGTGCTTTTTTAGGTTAGGTGATGTTGGGGTTCAGAAGCAGATATCCCAAAATATGGGACTTTGACATGTGGAACAAAAGTCAAAGCCTCAAGGTCTCTCTGACTATCCCCCCACCTTCTATCTCTCATCCATTGTTTCTGTCAAAGCAAAGGATGAAGTTGTTCTCTGAAGTTCCCTTATCTGCTTAAAATTTGGACCTGCCAAAGAAAACAATTTACCTCTGGTACATTCCCTGAGTTTTCATTAACTGAACTCATATGGCCAGAAGAAAGACTGAAGTCTGTCAACACACCTGGACAGACTTGTCACACATCATTGTCTGTTCTGCAGGCCCAACAGACTTTGTCCCAGGCCATTGTATATTCTTCAAGCCTGTTGAATTCCCCTAAAAATCATTTACCACTCCCCTAAAATCATTCACACTTCCCCACCTCCCTTTCCCCTAAGAGAAAGGGTATATAACCATCCATACCCCATTGTAGAGTGTGTTAATCACTGAGACTCTCCCCCAGGCACATGTCTTTTCTCCTATTCATCCATCTTTTGTCTGCTGATTTTCAGCAAGTGGAGCTGTTAGAGGGTGAAGAGAAAATTTCCCTTGGACCCTGTAGTGATTAGGTTTGGCCTATGTGGGTGATCAAATTTAAATGTAGGCCTGAATGAAAGGAAGAAGCAATCAAGCAAAGATTGGGAAGCAGAGCTTTGGAGAGGAGGAAGTGGGAAGGCCCAAAAAGAGATGAGCTTGGTGTACTGCGGAAGACCAGTGCAGGGAGATAAAGGCTGGAAAGAGATAAGGCTGAAGGTAGGCAGAGGTCAGGTTACACAGGATTTTAAAGAACAGGAATTTATTCTGAGTGTGATGGGAAGCCATGAGATTTTTCAATTAAATATTAAATAAATAAACATATTTTGAAGCTGGGCATGGTGCCTTATACATGTAATCCCAGAGCTTTAAAAGGCCAAGGTGGGAGGATTGCTTGAGGCCAGGAGTTCAAGAACAGCCTGGGCAACATAACAAGATCCCATCTCTACAAAAAATTTAAAAATTAGCTGAGTATGGTGGCACTCACCTGTAGTCTCAGCTACTTGGGAGGCTGAGGTAAGAGGATTGCTGGAGTCCTGGAGTTTGAAATTACAGTGAGCTATGATAGTGCCACTACACTCCAGTCTGGATGAAAGAGTGAAACCCCCCCTCTTAAAAATAAAAATCAAGTAAACAAATTAATAAACACACTACATGTCTTCTTTTGAGATATGGCCTAACAATGAGAAAAAAATAGACATTTTGAAAGAAAATTGAGCAATGGATAAAGCATTTTTTAAAAATGAATCAACCTTAAGACCAACCTAATTATTGTATTACAAAATATTTGTTAAACAGGATTTTCCCAAAGAGTGAAGAATATTACTGTCATTTCTAGGAGAGTGATATGGTTAAAGAATGATGTGTTAATTTTGAAATCTGATTTAACATTTTGTGATAAAGTAAAGGTCTGAGTCTAATTCCAATTTATTTAGATGCCTAGTTTTAGTGGCTGTCGTAGGGGAGAAACATTCCTTGCAAAAAGGCCTAGATCCCAGTGAAAGAAGTGTGTGACTGGCTCTGACACTAAGCTGTAGACTCGTTTTTTAGTTTCATTCAGCAATCCTGTAAAGGTTTTTGCTAAGATTTAGCTTAGTTATTTTCTGTCCTCCTTGATGTCAAATAATTGTTCTTCTCGTGGACATAGGGAGTAGAAGGATGGTTACCAGAGCCTGGGAAGGGTAGTGTAGGGGGCTGGAGTGGGTTGGGAATGGTTAATGGGTACCAAAAAATAGAATGCATAAGACCTACTATTTGATTGCACAATAGGGTGGCTATAGCCAATAAAAACTTAATTGTCCATTTTAAAATAACTTAAAGAATGTAATCAGATTGTTTGTAACTCAAAGAATAAAGGCTTGAGGGGTGGATACCCCATTCTCCATGATGTGTTTATTTCACATTGCATGGTTGATATGCATGCCATATCAAAACATCTCATGTACCCCATAAATATAAACACTATGTATCCTCAAAAATTAAAAATAAAAATAAATTTAAAAATCATTGATCT
This sequence comes from Cacajao melanocephalus, assembly GCA_963573385.1. Classification (NCBI taxonomy): domain Eukaryota; kingdom Metazoa; phylum Chordata; class Mammalia; order Primates; family Pitheciidae; genus Cacajao; species Cacajao melanocephalus. Next base: position 12,870 of record CAUYLG010078025.1, read on the forward strand.
TGCAAACTAGTTGAAAAGTGAGAAGTTCTTATATTTTGAATAAATGGATTTTAATCGTACTGAAAATCTTCATTTGGCAGATTTTAAACAAGTTGTTAGGGACCCAAACATAAGATTGCTTATTAGTGGCATATATCATTTTTGACAAGGAAAAAATGCTTATAATGATGAAAATACTTTCACACATATGTTTCCATGCTCTCACTATTGTATGAGCCTCTTTGTCATTCATTGTTAAAATATTTCTTATCTTAATGAAATTCTATAATTGAGCTTTAAAAAAAAATGCCTGGTAGCATATTACTGATAACTATTTGCCATCAAAAAGAGGTTGGAAAATTTGCCCCAAGGCAAAGTACTGTCAGAGTACTTTGTTGGGGGTGGGGGGGTGGGCTGGCAGAAGTCAGCAGGACTGGTCACTTGGCTGAGGCTAGTTTCTGTGTGAGATGGAGAAGGATTAAACAGTTGCTCCAGGGTCACTAATACAAGGCATGATGTACTGGAGTGAAAAGTTTAGGCTTTGAGCAATTGGTGTTTGGGCAACAGCTTAAGGATCACTCAGTGACAAAAAGCTGATTTTTGTCATTTCACTCTAAAATAATCTTTTAAAAACCAAATCAACAACAGACAAAAAAACCTTTATGTCTAAGTTCCCCTCCATCGCTAATATTATAGGCAGTAGGTCATAGAATGTTTTTCAGTGTGCCTCTAAATAAACCCTTAATACTGACTTTTGCAACTTCTTTTTCTCCTTATATTTGCTTTCAATATGATTTCATCTGAATAGAAATGGATTTCATCTGGATTTCATCTTTAGGTGAAAAACTCAATTCTGCAGCCCATAGTGACAGCCCTAATGCCAGGGGGCGACAGTGGAAATAACAGCCAGACATGGGAGAGCAGCAAAGAGAAAGAACAAGTAGCAGATCTTGCCAGACCACTGTGACATCTTTATTCTCCTCCAGCCCTAATTTGAAATAGTGGCATCATTACAATTGATTCAGGGAAATGTGGTCTCAGTGGGTACTTAAGAGCAGGATAAAAGGAAAACAAAGTAAGCCAAGAGAAATAAAATGTGGTTGTTTTGCTGCACCACAGATGCCTTGATTTAAAAACTGTTTTGCTTCCATTGCTAGAATTTTTTACCAAGTTACAAATCAGAAGTAATCAAATATCCTGAAACTTCAGAATATGTTGGACCAAAGTTTTCACCAAGTTATTCTTATCATTGCCTCCTACTGATAATATATGGTACTGATCATTTTGTTTTTTTGTGGATTAGTTATTCACAACTCTGGTACTTTATCCAGTTCAGTAGTATCAAACTCTCAAAAGAGATACTTTGTGATCTGATATGTTTATCAGTTATTATCACTTCACAGTTACAAAATTAACAAATGGCAAAGCAGTAATCAAAACAAGAGACAATAAACCCAATTTTAGAAGGAGGTAGAGATCTGAGTATATGAGTTAATCATATTAAATTAACAAAAAAAGCAGAGCTGAAATACATGCTTAGGAAGCCAATGACCAAAATATACTATGTACTAAAAGCAATGTAAAGGCTACCACAAACAAAGGCTACATGAGCATTTAAAAAGTTCAATTCTATTTTTCTTTCTCATGTGCAAAGATATGAAAGAAAAAAGGAAAAGAGGGACATTTTTTTTAAAGCATCTAAAAATTATAGTAAATGGAAGGGCATTAGGTTAATGGTGACTTGTACAATTTTCTCTTTTATAAACATGATTTCTCCTTAAATTTAAAGGTTTAGGTTCGAATTAGTGTCTTCTAACTTGAAGCTAATGAAATGGTAACAACAACAACAAAAAAAGTATGTTCACACAAGATAATTCCTTTAGAATGTTAAAAATATCCTTGGCCTATAAAAATGTTGTTTGCCCCCTGGTGGTGAAATTATTATTATTTAATTCTTTTTTTTTAAGTTAAAAGACTAATTATGGAGTCAAGGCACTAAACACCATTCTATCACAAGCAAAAATAATACAGCATTACATATTTATATATTGGAGGTGGACAGAGATAAAGCTGGGGCTGCTGTGTGGATTAGCAAAATGAGCATGATCCAATAGTCATATTTAGGACAGCAGATTTAAATTTCCCATAGCTTACCATTTGGAACTAAGTTTTCCTTAATCTGTCTCTATTTGTTTCTGTGTTGGTCTCTAGTTTCTAGTTTAATATTGTAAAGAATGCTGCCTCCTTTTAGTAAATGTAAGAACAGGCATTTATGAGGCATGGAATTTCTATACATAAACTATCACCTTTGCTGGGACCTGCTGATTGTGGTGAACAGCATCTTTGTACTGTTTTGCCTTGTGTTCCAGTTTGGCATCACAAACAATATTAGGGCTCAGTGGCAGAATGCCAAACCAAGCTGTAAGGCCTGAAAGAATAGATGATGAAGAGGTCTGCAAAAATTTCCTTTTGCAGACTAATTGGAGCCTTTGAATATGAGGAAAACGCAACGATTGCTGTGTTCAGGCTGAATTGAGGAGAGAGTAGGAGAGAATATCTGGGTCGGTTAAAGGAACAAAGACAACACTAATTTTGAAATTTTCAAGTGATTTAAGCAAGTTACTAGACAACTTTGAAAAATTAATGATAATCCTGGAACTGTAGATGTTAGAAGAAAGAAATTTTAACATGGATTTTATTGTGACACATTAAAGTCTAGGGAAAGCACAAAACCTCACTGTCTGAAAATACAGAGCTAAACTGGGGAAAATGATGACAGTGGCCAACTTTTTAGTGACTAAATCGCTGAATGTGAATATTTTCCCTTCCTTTTGTTCAATTGGGTGCCTGCTCTTAATGCAGCATCTACTGTTTTACCTTAAGCTGAATTTAGTGGAGAAATCATGAATAATATATTTTTATAAAGCTGGAGCAAAAAAAAAAATTAAATTGACTTTTATAACCAGTCATTATTTGGTAAAAATAAAACAAAACAAAACTTGTCTCCCATCATCCTGGGCAAGCAAATGATTGGATACATTTTTGATGAAGTAGGCAATTATAGTCTAAGTTTGATAACAGATGCCTTTAAATACAACATCTAAACATTTAAAAATAGATGAGTTATTTATAAAACCCTTAATACAGTATAGGTGGAGACTTCCTATAAAATGACAGTAACATTTAAACAGCAATTACTATATACCAGGCACTAATTATTTCACTTAATTCCCACAAGAACCTTACGATTTGGGGAGTAGCCTGATCCTAATTTTAGAGATGTGGAAAATGAAACTCGGAGATAACCCTAAGTAGTAGAGCCGGGATACAAATGTAATCAATCTGGCTCTACAATCTGTGCTCTTCTTCAGCATGAGATTATTAAGTAAATAGTACATTATTCAGGGAAGTGAAAACCATAGTGTCAACATGTTAGAAATATATTTATTATTTATAACATGAAGAGCATCTGTATTTATTTATGAAGACCTTCAAAATGATTAAAATTCAATACTGCAATACAAAAGGGATTATTTTCTAAGGAGGTGCTCCACCAAAACAATATTTTTCTAACCTTTGTCAACTCAATATAAGTTTGTGAATGGTGTTTGGATAAATACATTACTGAATGAAGATAATGTTCCATGAAAGAACAATGATATCGTAGAATTTCAAGCTCATATATTTGAGAAACAGCCATATACGAGCTAATGAGAATATTTTAAGATTTAATGAGGGCCAGATATTTCTAAATCATGGGGTAAACAGGCCACTAATGATGATTTAAGGAGACATTTGGACTTTGACTATAACATGTCAATTATATATATTTAATTTTGTTTGCTATAGTTAAATTTGATCTTACCCAAAAGCCAAGGATAGACTACCAGATAGTTTATTTAAACCTCTTTGAGACCTACTGGTCTATGCAATTACCAGTATTCTTTCAAGTTTTTCTCTGGAAAGTAGTGGTCATCATGATGTTGAAGTTCTTATGTAACAAGATCAAAACTTTTCCCATCAGCCTCTATGTGAGTGCCCCACCCAGCACACTGGACTCTTCCCCTTCTCCTCATTGCCAGTGGCATATTCTTCCAATGCACCTTAGCCATACATGATCATAGTCACACCTTGAACCTTAGAAATACCAAAACTCACAAAATGACGACATTAAAAAATATTTATGCATGAGCTGATATGCTCCCAGCTCACCTGCGTAAGCACCATGATGAAAACAACTAGATGTCTTCATTGAAATCTTCACTTGAATTTATCCTATGGTTATTTGTGTAACTCCTTATGTTGAACACATAGCTCGTTGATTTTCTGCCTTCCTTCCTTAAGGCATTTAAGGCTACGAATGTTCTTTTTTTTTTTTTTTCTCAAGACAGAGTCTCACTCTGTTGCCCAGGCTAGAGTGCAGTGGCATGATCTCACCTTACTGCAACCTCTGCCTCCCAGATTGAAGCAATTCTTGTGCCTCAGCCTCCCAAGTAGCTGGGATTATAGGTGCACACCACCATGCCCAGCTAATTTTTTGTAATTTTGGTAAAGACAGGGTTTCACCATGTTGGCTAGGCTGGTCTCGAACTCCTGACCTCAAGTGTTCTGCCCGTTTCGGCCTCCAAAGTGTTGGGATTACAGGCATGAGCCCAGCACCCAGGCACAAATGTTCCTGCCTTCACTACATCCCACAAGCTTTTCTATAGTTTGGCAATGATATACTTAGATTGGCTTTTCTTTGCTGCATTTATCCTACTTGGGATTTGTTGAGCTTATTATATTTGTGAGTGTTTTTTTTTTTTTTTTTTTTTTTTTGCAGGTTCTAGGGCCTTCTGTGGTGTTTCTGCAGGATGGAGTGGTTTTTATTCTTTCTGTTTTAACAGCCTTGGTGAGACATAATTGATACACCACATAATTCACCTATTTACAGTGTTTTTACAGAATTTAAGTCAGTGTTTCTTTAGTATATTCACAGTGTTATACAATCATCACCATAATCCAATCTTAGAACATTTTCATATCCCCTAAAAGAAATCCTACAGCCATTAACAGTTAATCTGTAGCCTTCTCTACTCACTAGCCCTAATTAACCACTAACCTACTTTCTGTCTTTATAAGTTTGCCTATTCTGGACATTTCATATAAATGAAATCATACAATAGACTTTTTGTGTGTGACTGGCTTCTTTCACATGGCATAATGTTTTCAAGAGTCATCTGTGTCACAGCATATATCCATACTTCATTTCTTTTTATTGCTGAATAATATTCCATTGCACAGATATACCACATTTTGTTTATTCATTTTTCAGTTGAGCATTTGGGTCGTTTACAAACATTCAGGTTATTGTGAATAATGCTGCTATAAACATTTGTGTACAAGTTTTTGTGTGGCAATATGTTTCTCTTCTCTAAAAGTGGAATTGTTGGGTAATATAGTAACTACATTTAGCTTTTGGAGGAACTGCCAAATCCCTAAGGGGCTCCATCATTTTGAGTTGCTAGCAGTAATGTGTGAGGGTTCCAATTTCTCCACGTGTTCACCAGCACTTTTTATTATCTATATTTTGTATTATAGCCATCCTACTTGGTGAGAAGTAGCATGTCATTATAGTTTTGATTTGCATTTCCCTAATGACTAAAGATGTTGAACATCTTTTTATGTCATTATTGGTCATATGCATGTTTTTGAAGAAATGTCTGTTCAACTGCTTTGCCCATTAACAAAACAAGGGGGTTGTTTTAGTTGTTGAATTGTAAGAATTTTTTACATATTCTGGATCTAAGTCCTTCATCAAGTATATGATTTACAAACATTGTCTCGTATTCTCTTGTCTTTTACTTTGTTGATAATTTTTTTTCAGCATAAAAGCTTTTAATTTTTATGCAGTCCAATTTATGTTTTTTCTTTTGTCATTTATGTTTCTGTGTTATATATAGGGAACCATTGGCTAATCCAAGGTCACTAAGATTTACTCCTGTTTTTTTCTTACAAGAGTTTTGCAGTTTTGCAGCATTAACTTGTACATTCAGATCTATGATTAATTTTTAGTTATTTTTTCATCTATGGTTTTATGTCTTTCATTACTTTTGTAAAACTCTTGGCTATTATATCTTCAAATATTGCTTCTGCCTCATTTTCTCTTTCCTCTTTTTCTAGGACTCCAGTTACACCTATCCTGGATTTATTCATTGTGCACATGCCTATTAAGCTCTGTTCTATTCTTTCCATTTGTTTTCCTCTCTGTGCTTAAGTTTAGGTATTTTTTCTTGCCCCGTCTCCAAATTCACTAATCCTCTGTTCTGCTATGTCCAGGCTGCTATTAAACCCATCCACTGAAATAGTTCTTTCAGAAATTACATTTGTCAGTTCAATATTTTCCATTGATTCTTTTTTATGTATTTCAGTACTTGATTAAAATTCTGTACCTTTTAATCCATCTTGTTCATGTTTTCTTCTATTTTATAATCTGTGGCTTTATTTCATAGTTACTTTAAAGTTCTTATCTGAACTTCAATATCTGGCTTATCTGTGTATGTTCTATTTTTTGGTTGATTATTAGTCAAATTTTCCTGCTCTTCTCATGTCTCATTTTTTTTAACCAATGTTTGACTTTTATATTAAATATCTATAGACAGTATAAATAATGCTATTTTCTTCTAGGGATAAAAATAGACAAATAGAATGATGGCCTGATTACTTCTGCCTAATCAAGGATGAGCTGAGTTAGGATTGGGGTACAGTTTCAGTAAGACAGTTCACTTATGGTTTCTCTCTGTTCTTCATGTGTGATTCCTCTGGGCTTTTGATCAAGAGCCTAGATGGCTCCTGTCTTTTCTGCTCTGGAGATTCAATTCTGCCTTTGAGAGGTTTTAAACTTAGATCTTTAGCCTGCTTCTCATTCAGCTTCAAAAATAGTATAAATGTCTTGAAGGGGGAGAATGCTGTGTATTTGAGGCAGGCTCCTTCTAAGCAGAACTAGCTTTCTATGCACTAGAACATAAGTTAATTTTACTCTGCCTATCAGGCCCAGCTGCTCAGCCTCCTGCACCACCCGAGAACTCAGCAAATGTCCTGTGGGAAAACTGGCTAGATGTTTGAGGCTCCTCTACATTTCCAATCCATTACACAACTCACATGGCAGTTAAACGTCTCACTAGTATCTCTTTTTCTGTGTAAAGTCCCTCTACTCAGGCCAAGCTGGATGAGTCTATGCCCAGAATTAGTAAATGTCAACAGGGAAGAAAACAGTGGATATCGTCACTCACTTAGTTCAGGTCTCAGCAAAAGATTTATTCAATTGCACTGTACTTTTTGGAACAATGACTAAATAGGCAAAGAAGCCAAACTAGAAGTCTAAATATGAATATCACTGTGATCTTTACAGGACTCTGGACAAGCAAGAACATCATCTCAGGGCGGACGAGTGTCATTGGAGCTGGTCAGGATGAATCTTCAAGAGCAATACCTTATGCCCATGAGAAGTATTATTAATAGACTCCAATTCTGTTTCAGCTTGCCCTTGGAAAGAGGATAGGCTCTCTAGATGGTTATGTCCTCGAAGTTCTCACACCACATAAAGGCAAAACTCAAGAAGGAAGTACTAGACTGTCTGCTAAAAGATCAGGGTAAGAATCCTAGATTTGTGGCAATATGGCACCAGTTTCAAATGTTATATTACACTTAATCCAATGATCAAATTAGGAAAAATGATGAATGTTACAATAATATGCAAAAGTAATGCTTAAGATCATTAATTTCATCTTACTTTGATGTTTTACTCATTGAATAAACAGTAACCTAATTTAGGGATTTGGTAAAGATGACATTCGCTTTAAGAAAACTGATATATCCAGAAATAAACTAGGCTGGGGGCAGTGGCTTATGCCTATAATCCCAGCACTTTGGGAGGCCAAGGCAGGTGGATCACATCATGTGAGGTCAGGAGTTTGAGACCAGTTTGCCAACATTGTGAAACCCTGTCTCTACTAAATACACAAAAAATTAGCTGGGCATGGTGCCTGTAATCTCAGCTACTTGGGAAGCTGAGGCAGCAGAATCCTTTGAACCTGGAAGGCAGAGGTTGCAGTGAGCAGAGGTGGAATCATTGCACTCCAACCTGGGCAACAAGAGCAAAATTCCCTCTCTAAATAAGTAAATAAGTAAAATCTGTGGTGGGGAATGGTGGTAGGGGGGTATTCATAGGATTCAGTTCAACTAATTGAGGGCTATCATGTGCTATGCATTGTGCTTAGTACTAGGGATACTCAGAAAAGGCAATTCCCCTTGCTATGGACTAAATGTTTGCATCTTTCCAAAATTCATGAGTTGAAGTTCTAATCTCCAAGGTGATGATATTTGGAGGTTGGGCCTTTCGGAGATAATTAGGTTTAGATGAACTTATGAAGGTGAGCTCCCATAATGGGATTAGTGCTCTTAAGAGACTTGAGGACTCTTTTTTTTTTTTTTTTTTTTTGAGATTGTCTCACTCTGTCACCCAGGCTGGAGTACAGTGGTGTGAGATCTGTACTCACTGTAACCTCTGCCTTCTGAGTTTCAAGCAATTCTCTTGCCTCAGGCTCCCGAGTAGCTGGGACTACAGGCACAAGCTACCCCCAGCTAATTTTTGTATTTTTAGTAGAGACGGGATTTCATCATATTGGTCAGGCTGGTCTCAAACTCCTGGTCTCAAGTGATCCACCCACCTCAGCCTCCCAAAGTTCTAGGATTATAGGCATGAGCCACCACCCCTGGCAGAGAACTCTTAACCTATCTATCCAACCATCCATTACCCCTTCTTTCTTGGCCACTTGAGGCTACAGCAAGAAGACGACGATCTGCAAACCAGGAAGAAGGCTTCATCAGAACCCAACCATGCTGGCAGCCTGACCCTGAACTTCCCAACCTCCAAAACTGTAAGAAATAAATATCTGTTGTTTAAGTCACCCAGTCTAAAGTATTTTGTTTTAGCAGCCCTCATGATAGATTAAAATGTAATTCAAGCATATCTATTATTTTTAAGCAAGATAACTTGCATTCATTTATGACTTCATTCAAAAATATTTCTAAAACTCCATGATACCAAGATTTACATTTATTTATGACTTTATTTTAAAGTTTTTTTTTAATTCCATACTAGGATTTCCTCAGTAAGATTTGCTTCCTAGTGTTTTTCTAACCCTTATCTAACATAATAGTATATTCTGACTATGAGAGAGAAGTAGCTTTATCATTCCACTTTTGAGCTTAACTAACTCGATCCAAGATGGAAAGAGCATGAGGTCAAACTTTCAAAATTGAGCTAGCTTTCTGAGTTTTACTGGCATTTTTTGCTTCCTTCTTCTTCAACAAGAGTAGAGAGTCGTGCTCACTTCGGCAGCACATATACTAAAATTGGAACATACAGAGAAGATTAGCATGGCCCCTGCGCAAGGATGACACGCAAATTCGTGAAGCGTTCCATATTTGAAAAAAAAAAAAAAAAGAGTAGAGTCAGGGAAGAGAAATGTGAGAAAGACAAAAGAAAAATAGAGTTCACACAGGAGAACTGTGGTGGAGAAAATAAATTGAAAAGAGGCTGAACAGAAGCAAGGCAAGACTAGGAGGTGAGACATTGTTATGGAAGAGAGAAGAGGTTTTTAGCCTTTTTTTTTTTTTAAAAGAAAAATCTCAGTTGAGGTCTGTTTTCAAAAGAACCCCATCTGGAGGTGGGCTAAGGTGGATAAACTACATTTCTCCTCCAACTATGATTGAGTCGCCATTATTAACTATTAATTCTACCAGGCCATTTTATGGTATTATGCCCGTAAATCTTAACTCATAATTAGAAGTATACTTTTTGTCTTGGTTTGAATTCCTTTTCTGCATCATCTCTCTCTACTTACTAGATTTGCCCCTTTTAGACCCTGGTTCAACTCGTTCTGTCTTTGCTGATGGACTAATTAAATGCACGGAACTGAAGCCATAATTAATAAGACTTCAAATATGCTTTTAGTGTTCGGTATCTAGGGGAGGCGAAGACAGTAGCTATTTCGGGGCAAGTCCACGTGCGGAGTTCCAGATAGACGCGTGATGGCTATAATCGTCCCTGTTTCTCAGCCCGTGTGGGTACAGGTACAGCTCCTTGGTGCGCGCTACCTACTGAGAGGCGTTTCTCCCAGGCCCAGATCTGGGGCGCTCGGCGTGCCGACTTCCGGCCACGCCCCCTTCCCCGCGGTTGCTAGGAGACGTGATGTCACCGGAAGAGAGGCCTGGGATAGGCTGACGCGAAGGGAAGCCTCTCCCCCTGTGCAGCCCCAGCGCCGGGCGCTGGCTCTGCAGCTGTGTGTAGGCCTAGGGGCGAGGGTCGGCAGAAGGTAGCCCCGGCTGTGGCCCCGCCTGCCCACTTACCTGTACGGCCGCCGGCCCCAGCCACCTCCGTGCTCCCTCTGGGGCCGGCCGCCCGGCGGCAGGTCACTCCGGTGCGCCTGCCCGCGCTTTTCACTGACAGGCGCTGTTCCCCACAACCTGCGCCGCCCGCCACGTCCCTGCTCTCGGCCAACGGCTCTGCGCTGTGGGTGACCTTTCCGAGCCCAGCGCGATGACGGCTCCTTGCTCCCGGCCGGCTCAGCTTCCTGGGCACCGCCAGCTTGGGCTGGTGCCGTTCCCGCCGCCACCGCCACCGCCGCGGACGCCGCTCCTGTGGCCGCTGCTGCTGCTCCTGCTAGCGGCGGTGGCGCCGGCGCGCAGCTGGGAGAGCGGAGACCTGGAGTTGTTTGACTTGGTGGAGGAGGTGCAGCTCAACTTCTACCAGTTCCTCGGGGTACAGCAGGTAAGCGCGGAGGCGTGCGGGGCCGGGCGGCGAGGGGCCAGGGCAGGCGGCAGGCGACCTGAGTTCCTCCGAGAGAGTCGAGCACGGTGGGCAGGGCTTGGTCACCCTGGGCTCTGGCTGCCCTCAGGGCGGCCCACCAGAGTCCCCAGCCTCGGAAGGACGTGTCTGCCTTCCCCAGGTCCTCAGTCCTCCAACTTTTCTAGTCCCAGTTTCAGTGACAGGCTGGACGGCGCCTCCAGCCTGAGGTGGCGATGCCTTCTCTCTGCTCTGGCGTTCTGGGGAACAGCCTTCCCCCTCCAGCTGTGCTGGAGGAAGAAGGAAGAGTAGTGTGGGTAGACTTTTTTTTTGTTATTTAATTTAACACCTAACCTTTGCCTTCCTGTCCCCCTGAATGTGAGAAGGAGCAGCCACTTCTCACCCTAAATCGTCATCTTCCACCGACACTTACCCTCATCCTTATTCTTATTTCAGCTGCCTACCTCCTCTTCCCTTCTGGGAAGATAGGAAAGCACTTCGGCCAGTGTCTGTGTTGCTGAAGTTTTTCTTACCTTGCACTGTCACCTTTTCAGCCTGTTAGGTAGGGGTTCCTATCGCAGTTTAGAAATCTGGAGGAATTTGAAGCCTCTACCAAGTTGGAGCTGTTAAGTTTTTTGAGCAGCAGAGAACTTGGGGTGCGATTGGAAGAGAAGCCCCCAACCAGTAATGTTGAATTGAGTTGTTGTTTTTTTCCTTTTCCTGTTTCATTTCGCTTTCTTTTTTAGCTTGAGACATTAACTCGTAAAATCCATGTGTTGCTTTAGTTATACCATTGAGGGTGGTTGAGTGAGGGTGGCTATCCAGTCTCTATCTGAAGCCTCGTGCCAAGGAGAAGATGACATTTCGCTGATTTCAGGCTTGTGGGGTGAAAGACGTACACTTCACACGATCTGATTGAGCTCTTTGTACAATGCTTTGAATAGTTATGGGAGTAAAAAATTAATGTTTACTATAGTTGTCATTCAAGGCACACTTCACATGACTAGATATGAAATGTACATCCCCTTCTCCCTTAGGTTATCATAAATGTGGGTGAACTATTGAACTTTCACTGAATTTTAATTTTCAGACGTGGTATTTTCATTCCATTACTAAATATAAAATAGATAGGTTTCCAGGGTACCATGAGTTTAACAATTTTTTATTTTTGTAAGAGTTACAAAGTATAGGCATTTCACACTTTAGATTCGTACCTGCAAGCAACTTTGTAGTAACCATGTTTCTGATCCATTACCTGGTGCCACTCCCTGCACATAAAGACACTACATACCTCATTTTCAAAGTAAATGTTGGAGTATGTGTAAAAATAATTAGTGAAACTGATGATTTTTAAGAATGACTTTAATATCGGCAATAATTAGAAATGTATCATCGATTACATTCTGTAGGTTTTAAACATAACTTATCCAAAAATCTTGAAGATTCAGTTATTCATGAAAAACTAAGTGCCTTTAAAATTTAGATTATGTAATCTAACCTTACATGTGAACTCTTATAGAATTTTCATTTATAATTTCATGTAACTTGATTTGCATAGTTAATTAGGAAGTGTGAACAACCAGAGAATTTAACTTTCTGGGGAAAGATAAGAAAATAAAGAAGCATAGGTAATCGAGAAGATTCTTTGTCAAGGTATAATTTGAAAAGAAGGATCCAGAAAATTGTTTTAACCTGTTTCTCTATCTAGTCATATTGAAATTGCAAAGAATGCTAGGAGGAATTTTATTCTGTCCAAGCAGAGAAACTGAATGAAACAAGTGTTTTTCTTTACATTGAATTTTAACTTTGTTAGATGACTTTCAGAAAACAGAAATTTGGTGGAGACAAATGTAGCCTGTCCAAGGTCTTTCATGTGCAGTTTTCAAGCCAGAGTCATTTGGTGACTAGCCAGACATGAGGGACCAGGACACAGTAGGTAGGCTACTGAAAATGGTGACGTGGCTCTATGCAGTAATCTCTTCTTCTTGCTCTTCATGCAACAGAGATTTATTTGGTGCCTATTGGGTTTTAAGCATTGGGAGTTGGCCTTTATATAAAACAAAACTCCTAACCTTATAGTTTAGTAGGGAGAAACAGGTAGTAAACAACCAAGTAAGTAAATATAAATTTTCTATGGTCACAGACACCTCTGAGAGAAGTCAGGGAGTAAGCCATGTGGATAATTGTTGTGTTGTAGGCCATTTGGGCTGCCATAGCAAAATGCCATAAACTGGACAGCTTTTCAACAGCAGAACTTGGTTTCTCCCAATTCTGGAGGCTGGGAAATCCAAGATTAAGGCACCGACAGATTCTGTACCTGGTGAGGGCATTCTGGTTCATAGATGGCACCTTCTTGCCTGTCCTCACATGGTGGTAGGGGCCGGGCAGCTCTCTGGGGCTTCTTTTATATGGGCACTAATCTCATCCATTAGGACTCCACCTTCATGTATAATCACCTCACAGAGACCCCCACCTTGTATTACTGTCACATTGGGGATTAGATTTCAACATATGAACTTTGGAGGGACAAAAACATTCAGACCGTAGCGTAGTGGAAGGGCATTCAAGGAGGAGTAAACAGTAAGTGCAAAGGCCAGGAGGCAGGAACTTGCTTAGCGTTTGAGGAATAGCAGGGCAGGCAGTGTGGCCGGAGCAGAGTGATCAAGGAGAACAGTAATAGGAGATGAAATCTGAGTTATAGGTGGTAAGGGAAGACCATGTAGAGCTTTGTAGGCCATTGTAAGGACTTTGGCTTTTATTTGCAAGTAAGTTGGGGGAGGTGGTGTTTGAACAGAAAAGGTACATGATTTGACTTGAATTTGGAAATGATCTCTTTACTGTTCTGAGTATAGTCTGTGAGGAACTAGTTACTTAGAGGGATAATTGTGGTATAGATTGGACCTGGGTGGTAGCCGTAGAGGTGGTGCAAAGTGGTCAGATTCTGGATTTAATTTCAACATGGAGCGAACAGAATTTTACTAATGGCTTGCCTGTGGTATGTGATGAAAAAAAGAGAAATTGAAGATAATTCTAAAGATTTTTGGCTTCAGTTACTGGAAGGATGCAATTGCCATTTATTGAAATGGGGAATCCCGGATTAGGAGCCTGGTTTGGAGAACATCAGGAATCTGGTTTTTGGACATATGAATTTTGGGTGTCTATTAAACATTGAAGTTGAGCTGGTACGTAGGCAATTGGTTATTCAGGTGTAGAGTTACAAGAAGAAAAGTTTGGGCTGCAGATAGGAATTTTGGAGTCCCTGGCACTTAGAGAGTAACTTGAAGCCACAAAACTGGATGAGTTAAGGGAATAAAAGAATGTAAAAGAGAAGAGAAGAGATCTGGGAACTAAGCCTTGGGGAGTCCAGTCTTTAAGAGTCAAGGAAAGGGAGGGGAATCAAAAAAAGGAGATAGAGCAGGAACAGACAGTGAGGTAGGAGGCAAACCAAGACAAGGTTCTCTCAAGTCATGTGAAGAAAGTGTTTCAAAGAAGAGAAGGGGATCAGCTGGGTTAAATGAAGATAATAATTCAAATAAGTTGAGCTCTGAGACTTCACTATTGGAATTAACAGTGTGGAGGTCACTGGCTACCTCAGTAAGAACTGTTTCAGTGAATTGGTGAGATTAATTAATAGTCTGGATAGATTGGTTTCAGGAGAGAATGAAAGGGAAGAGTTGGAGACAATTCATATAAAAAATTCCTTTGAAGTATCCATATCCTAAACTAGAAGGCAGAGATGGTAGTGACTGACAGTGGCATCTTCTTTATCCCCTTATCCACTAGGTCTAAGATAACTCAGACTTACTCTTTTAAGTTCTATAATTTGAATAACAGATGACTTAGAACTTGGACCAGACCACCTTATGACCTTGGGCAAGTTAGTTGCCTCATTTTTAGGACAGATGGTAGCTTTTTATTTTCTTCATAGTAAAGCACATAGTAGACACTTAAATATTTATTGAATCAAACATTATAAATATTGTAACTAAATGTAAACAGTAATTCTCCAAACAAGTTGTTGCTTGATAGTTTTTACTCAACAAGTTTTACTTCTATATCATTTTCCACAGCCTTCAGGCAGCAGAATAATCTCCTTCCATGTATTCTTAGATTTCAAGTTTGTTTTAGAAGTCTAGAAAGGGGTTGCAGAAGTCGTTAGGAAGAGGGTATATACAGATGACTTACTAGTTGTTCATACTATTTTTAGAATGACTTTAATAATAGGGCATTCCAATGTGGGTATTGCATCTTTTCAGAGGAGATGGGGGTAGGGGGGAAGATGAGAGGAGTGTAGGAAAAAAGATGTGCTATTGAAAGACCTTTGGTTACCAACTTAAATTTTAGGTTCCTGCACAGTATTTATATTTTGTGTAACACCACCTGCTTCTTGGACACCTGTACTTCTTGTGGGGTCAATGGCAATTCTCTTCTCTTCTCTTCTCTTCTCTTCTCTTCTCTTCTCTTCTCTTCTCTTCTCTTCTCTTCTCTTCTCCTCTCCTCTCCTCTCCTCCCCTCCCCTCCCCTCCCCTCCCCTCCCCTCTCCTCTCTCTCCCTCCCTCCCTCCCTGTCTCTCTCTCTCTCTCTCTCCTTTCTTTCTTTCTTTTGATGGAGTGTTGCTCAGGCTGGAGTGCAATGGCAC